>JACEII010000508.1:0-20337 GCA_014332785.1 Antheraea mylitta
ATCAGGGTAGACTATGTTATCGATATAGAAGCCAAAAATAATCTTTTTACAATTTTTGTCTGTCTGTCTGTCTGTCTGTCTGTCTGTCTGTCCCTATGCACACGCATCACTCTGAAAGTACTGAACCAATCTTGACGAAACTTGACATAGTGATACCTAATATAACGAGATTACATCAAATGTACTTTTTGTCCCATAAAATTCAAAGGGTTCTTCAGGATAAAGGATTAAAGTCTAGAATCTAAACCCGTATTACTCTGAAAGTACTGAACCAATTTTAACGAAACTTAACACAGTGATAACTGATATTACAATGCTACATCCAGGATAGTTTTTGTCCCATAAAACGCAAGGGGTTCTCCAGGATAACGAAAAGTAAAAATTTGTAGTTAAAGTAACTAGAATTTTTTGCGACACCTTAGTACAAGAGTCGGCAACGTTGGAAGAACAAGAATTTTAGAGTACCTGATTCTTTTATATATTAATATATATTTTTTTGTATCATAAGAGGCAAACGACAGGTGGGTCACGTGATGTTTAGTGACCACCACCGTCTATAGACACTAGCAACACCAGGGGATTTGCAAGTGCGTTTCCAACCTGTATATGGGGGAGGGTAAGGGAAGGGAAAGAAGGAAAGGGCAAGAGAGGTGGGCCTCCGGCACTCTCACTGACCGAACGAAACACTACAATGCAAGCACTGTTATGTCACGTCGGTTTTCTGTGAGAAGGCAGTATTAGCCCGAACGAGCCGACCCATTCATGCTGAAACCAGTAATAGCTTCAGCGTGGCTCTACCACCTACAGAAATTATCAATATATCAATAGACAGAATTTAGGACACTTGGTAGCGGGTTAACTTTGTATTTTTAATAGGCATTTTGATTTAATTAATTTTGATTTATGATTAATCAACAATAGGTTTAGGAACATTTTTTTCAGTAACTTTTAAAGGCAATTAAACAGTCAGACACATTTTTTATAAACAATCATATATATACCCGCTGATATATTTTATAAATAAAAAAAAGAATGTGGTGTCCCACCAGGTAGGAACGAAGTTCCTTCGGCTAATGTAGAATCGACACTATTTGCAAAAAAAATAAAATCGTGCTCAATTTTATGTAATCGTAATTCAAATTATCAATTAAAATAACAAAATATGTCTCTTTATTTCTGTTTGACAACATAAAATTACATAGAAGTAGAAATAATTACAAAAAAGGAGAAAGGGAAAGGTATTATACACTACTCGCTTGTGTATACGACTGTCGCGCCTGCGCACGTCTCATTTAACTGTTTTATTCCATGCACTTTTCGTTACGGTTTTACTATCACATTTTTTTCCGTTCGGTAGCGCAAAATCCCTATCTCCTCCAAGCCTGCCGTAAGGAACTTCGTTCCAATAATAAATTTCAAACCAATTATTTTTTTCCATAGCAAAGAACAAATTTCATTTTATTAAACATTTTGACCACCATATAAAACGATAAACGTAAACGTATGACTTGGGATTGACGCCATCTTAAATATATGCGTCGTCGACCATCAGGCTATACGAAACCAAAATATCTTGGGCCGGCGAGGTGAAATATCTCGGTGTCACTTTAAATAAACACTTAAATTTCGATTCACACACAGAAAGAGTGCGAAACAAAGCCGTATGGTCTTGGGTCGTTTCTATCATTTGCTTTGTCATAAGAGAAAAATGTCCCCCAGACATAAACTCACTTTATATAAAACTTGCATCCGTCCGATTATGACGTAAAATTGTTGGGTCTTTGCACATGCGCAAAATCGTATTCAAAAGTTGCAGGTTCTCCAGAACCGAGCCGTACGTAAAATCACCGGTGCCCCATGGTACGTCCGGAATAAGGATCTCCACAGGAGCTAGAGATGCCTTCTGTCTGGGCGTATATAAAATCACTTACACGTAGTTATTTCGAAAAATAAAGCCGTGTATCATCCTAGCCCGTTAGTGGTATCCCCCGCGAACGATGAACCCGTACCCAACGCTGCGCAGTATAGAAGACGACCGCGACACATTTTTACCGACCCTCCTGATTCAATCACGTACCAGCGAACGATCAATACCAGCCTGTTTCTTCAAACAGAGCGTGTTCTCGCCCACACCCGCATAACCACAGATCACGCCGTCGTGGTCTGGGAGTAAATTTCACTTCCGCACACTAAATTAGGCCCTCCTCGGCAACGGCTCAAGCCTAGATCTGTTCCCTCGGCGTGGAGCCCTTGAGTACGCTGCTCACACAATACAGTGACACAAGAGTTCTACCCCTATTTTTCGTTATCCTATCCTATTCTATATAGTTTAGAGGAATTTTTCCTACACAAAATACATATAGGAGTTGTTGAGGCACGCATGCTTGGTACACATGCATGTTTCAATAACTTATATACGTATATAAGTTACCGGACTACTAAGGCGAGCGCTTAAGGCACTCAGCCGGTTTTATTTTGGCAACCAGCTCAAGGGTGTACGGCACACCTCAGCTTGGCTGTTGCCTGTTGCATGCAAAATCGCGACCTATCTTAACTAACCTAACTAACTATTCATATATGTATGAGTTGTTGAAACGTATAAGTGTACCAAGCATACACGCCTCAACAACTCCTGCATATATTTATTATCAGAAAATTGAGAGTTTTTCAGTTCGATAAGGGAAAAAAGTAAACCCTTCCACTTTCATGTGTAAGCGTGTAGGCATGCACGTGTGTGGGGGTGATCGTGTAGTGTTGTAGCAGTGATGTATATTTGTGTGTCACGGTATCGCGCAAGCAACGCACTCAAGGGATCCCTACCGAGGGATTGAACCTGATGTATAAAACTGGCTTGGTTTGAAGGTGATAGGTACTATGTTGTGAGTGGTACAGAGATTATTAATAAAAATATATTGGAAATATATTTCAAACAAGTTTTCAAAACAGTTTATAACTCTTAGACAATAGTTTCAAGCAAGTGACATTTGACGCTTTCGGTGACATGTTTGACGCTTCGATATGGTGTTGATATATTTTTCTTTAATACAATGGAGTATAAAAAGGTTTAATACAATTTGAAGATAGTTATGATAAAGTAAGTGGTAGAGATGTTTATTCAGTTTTATGTAGGTTAGTTATTATTTTAATTGATCCTGGTACATGACGCTACGAACGGGTACTAGGCTTATTAAAAAAAAATCATGTAATCTGGGTATATGTTTGAGTGAATCCGTGGATAGTTTGGATTCACAATTGGAAATGGTAGTTGTGGCTGCAATCGGGTATCAGTTTTATTTGCGGGATGGTAGGGCTTTACAGCCTGACTGGGTCACAACCACCATGTACATGGCGAAAAAATCCGTAATAGTGACTCGCTTCTGCGCGTCGCGTTTCGGGATCAGCCTGTGCATATCCAGCTCTCTGTAGGCCGGCATGATAGTGGCAACCAGCGATGTATAGTGTGTCACTCGGTGATAGCTATTGTTTTTGGATTATACTGTGGTTACCATCAGGCATAGTGCAGGCATTTTGTCATGCTACGAAAAAAAAAACAATTTTTTTCGCGTGATAACTAATTTGGTGCAAACGAAGTTGCACGGGTCAGCTAGTAATAGAATAATTTTATAAAATAATTGCGTTGTTCCAACGTTTCTCAACATACAAGCTGGTCGTGGAAACAAGAATATTATAGAACTATAAAAAAATGTAATTAACGTGACACTAGTAACTTATGATCATAACCTGCGCGCACTGCGGGGCGCTGATTTTCTGTGCGTTTTTTAATCCGCATAGAAAAATAATACGCTGTAGATGGTTCGCATACTGCGCTGAAAATTCCGTAAAAGTTTAAGAGCCCGTTATTACTAGATCTTCTTTATTTAATATTAATGTTTATTTTTTTGTATGACTTTATATCGATTTTACATTTGCAGAAAGATATTTTGCCATTATTACAAGTTATTGTATTTTTGATAACTGTTCTTTATCAAAAGTGAATAACATTTAAACTACATAAACAACAATAATAATATATAATAGTGAAACTTGTACTGCCAGTATTGAATACATTTACCGAGTAGTCGAAAGGAGCGCAGCGAAAGGTTGTAAAAGACCAAACTTAGTACCTTACTTGCATCTATTCGGATATAGATTACCTTGCGTTTGCGGCTATCGCCATAGTATATACTTGTCTGGCCAGGAGTTAGAGCTGTTGAAACTGCCTGGCTACTGATGAAACATTGTCTAATAATTACCCTAGCAACATGTTTTCTTCGGGTTTTATACTGTAATGTAATTAAAATTACAATTGATTAAAGTTAAAGGGTGTTTGCCACGATAATTAGTGTCTGGCAATTAATGACGTCTTCTCCAACGTGATTCAAAAAATAAAATTAAATAGAAATCATAGTATATTATTACATAAATTTGAAATGATATTTTATAGCCCTTTGCTACTTTTGTGACCTGTCAAAGTAACAATGATCCAAATTTCATACTAACTGAACGTTCCTATCTATTTTAGAAGCATGTGCTGAAAAACTCCCAGTCTCAGTGAAAAACTGACGACGCTGAATATGTGTGCAGAACAAAAATTTGGGATTTTGTTTTTATATTATAGAAGGCATACGAACAGGCGGGTCACTTGATTTTAAGTGATCACCGCCGTCCATAGACACTAGCAACACCAAGGGTGTTGCAAGTGTGTTGCCAGCCTGTGTTTGGGAGGAAATGGGAAAGGGAAGAGAGGAGACGACAGGGGAAGGGAAAGGAAGTGGGTCTCCGGCGCTCTCATTGACCGAGCGAAACGCAACAATGCAAGCACTGCTACTTCACGTTGGTTTTCTGTGAGAGGATGGTATTAACCCCGGACAAGCCAACCCATTCATGCTGAAACCAATGATAACTTCAGCTTGGCTCTACCACCATAAAAATAAAATATATGCTTATTATATCATATGTATAATATTGGGATAACTTAAGGGTAAATAAATGCTAGTTTCAGATTCCCATATCTAATATAATAACCCTTAAACGAGCAATTCGGGTATATTTTTATATTGTTATATTTTCAGGATCTCGGAAACGGCGTTAGCGATTTCCGTGAAACGTAGTATGTAGGTGGTTCCGGGGACGATAAATGGATCTAGCTAGATTTCAGTCGTAGTTTTTTTTTTAACTGAGTTTTCGGGCAATGAAAATCTAGCTAGAGTATAAAGGTAAATTTCGCAGCCGCTGTTAAAACAAAAATAGCTCAGATGGCAATTGGCAGCTTCAAAAATCCGTCTAACCTCCCGTTCGACTCCGATTGACAGCAAAAAACACATTTTTTTTAGTATATTGTTTTTTAATAAATAATGCTAAGTTTGTGAGGCAAATGTTTTTTAAAGAAGCGAGAGAGACTCGGTCGTCCAGGTACTTCATTTTTAACTTTGTATTGTATTAAACCTACAGTCAGATTTTGAGTTCGAAAAAAGACTGACTGTCTTTTTCCATTCTCGAAGTTATTAAAAATTTATTCAGATTAATACAAAAACTGCTAAGATAACAACTATAAATATTACAGAGTAAGTTTCATGATCTCAGTAAAAAGTTGGGGATATGACAACAGAACATTGATAGTGGCAAATATTATTTCGACGCTACACACAAAATTGAAATATACAAAGCACAGAGATTCAGAGAAGTTACAAACGTCAAATTTAAAATTTGAAATCAATTTGAACTTCCGTATGATCGGTAGATTGTTACATTTTATTGCTATATTTTAAAGTGATTGGAGTACGTTATTATTTCATACAATAGCGAATTATATCTATAGGTCATTATTATTAGAATTATCACTACTTGTTCCTAAGGAATAGTCAATTTGAATAATTGTTGATGACTCACTTCAACTGTTTTGTAAGAAAATAAAAACTTCAAACAATAAGTAAATGAACCTTTATAAATATAGTTCAAATATATTCTTTTTATTACTCTAACAAGAAATGTGTTTACAGAAATGCCTTCGGTATACACTTTTTCACGAAGTGATAATGAAATCTTGCAAGAGTTGTTACGCGTTTTTAGCTCTGGTCGTGGAACTGCCAGGGAACAGTGGTCTATCCAAGCCGAAGTTTTGGTTGAACCTGTTGGTTGGGACGCGTTGTGGAAGTTATCAAAAGATTTTTGCAAAAAATTTGGTAAGTTTTGTAAATTTTACTTTTAAACAAATAAAGGTGATGATTATTGTAACGATTGTCAATGAAATGCATTATCCCTACATGATTAACAAATAAATATCGAAACCATTGTTCTTCTGCTGTTTGACTATTATCTGCTGTTTATTATGGACCTATTTTCTGTTATTTTTGTTGACAATGTATGGCCAGTGTTATCGCAGAGTGCTAAAAAGCATATATTTTGTGATAACCAATAGTTGTGAAAACAAGAACATGTGGTACATACTTAGAAAGTCACGATGAACACCGAATACTAAGGGCAATACAATAAAAAACAACAAGGTACCAAATAGCTGCAGAAATGACAACAGTTCATAACAGTAATTGCTGCAAAATGACTCTACAGTGTAATTAATATACCTTTTTTTTCTTAAACTGACTACCCTATTGATCTAGCAAGGTCTTAACAGCTTCACCGGGCTTTATTTGACAACTGGTTCAATGGTGCACGGCACACCTCGGCTTGGTCTGTTGCCTAATACATGCAATTCGTGACCTATCTGAGCTAACCTTAGCTAAGCTAAGGCTTGAACTGCTGCTGAAATTAATATACCCATTACTCTCATATGCTATCAACATAGTTGTGTGAGTCAAGGGAACCAAGCGGTAGTCTTATCATTTGTGTTATATAGATACATAACTATAAAGTTTTCTTATAGCTTGTGGTAATTGAGATGTATTATATATAAAAAAAGGGAGCTATTAGTGAGAGAAATACAATTATGTGCATTGTATATTGTAGTCCAGTGAAACTATAAAGACCTTGCCAGGTGAAAGCGTAATCAGTTAAAAAAAAAATTGCCTTGTATAAGCAGAATTTTTGTAATTTCTGACTCCCCCCCCCCCCCTTTACCAGCAAAAGTAAGCTCTTATGATCCTCCCATACTTTGGTAAACATTTGTATAAGTATTTATTAGTTTGTTCAGGTTTCCTTATTAATTCATGATCAACAGTTAAAAACTCTACAAATAAAGACTATAAAATCTATAGATGAATACTATATAGTGGTTGTCTACTAGGACAATGATAGTCCAGTGTATAAGACTGCATACCCACATATATCAGACCTACACATTCAAATCCTCCATCCATCATCAAAAAAATATTTTTATTATATCATAGAAAGCAAACAAACAGCTGGGTCACCTGATGTTAAGTGGCCACCGTCCATAGACACCAGCAACACCAGAGGAGTCGTAAGTGCGATGCTAGACTGTGTTGGGGGGAGGGGCGAGAGGAAGGGGAGGAGGAATGTATCTCCGGTGCTTTCACTTATCGAATGAAATGCAATAATGCAAGCTCTATTACTTCACGTCAGTTTTCTCATTTCTGTGGGTCGGGTGGTACAACCCCGGGCGAGCCAGCTCATTCATCCTGATACCAGCAAAAGCTTCAGTGTGGCTCTAGCACCTTGTATAAGCAAATGAAATACCCCGCCCCTCCCTCCTTTCACGGTTACGAAATATAGTTCTGCCCCCATTACTGTATTTACCAAGATACAATTAAAATAAATAAGGTTGACTTGATTATGTAGTAGTACATTAAACCTCCTTGATTAATTTACAGAAGTGAGATACCCCTGCATTGCTTACGTGACAGTAACATCTGTGGACTTTGAGAATCTTTCAGCCTGTATTGATATTCTCAGTGTACAGCACGAGGCGGTTTCATTACCAGAGTCTGTTGTCGATGTGCCCTTAATAGAATTGTGGCCAACAATGAAACAAAGAGAACAGTGTGTTAATGCAGCAACAACAGCAGAGTTAATTGATCTGTTGAGGTGAGATGTTATAATTATCATTCAACCATTTTAAATTTCCTATAAATAACTGACTTCAAAATATATGTCAGAATTAGTTTATGTAACTATCTACTTGCACCTATATCTAAGATAAACTATTTAAATTTGTGTACAGAGAAAATGCTAATAACCTTTGTATGAATCTTATGACACTAAATAATATCTGTATTGTATTGACATTGTCCCGCCCTTTTAATAAAAGAAAACCTTGACAAATAATAGATCTAAATTTTACTCATGAATCACTTTATTTACTGGTAAAATTGCATAAAAATCTGTTAATTTTACTCATAAATCACTTTATCTACTAGTAAAACTTCATAAAAATCTGTTACCTTTAGTCATGAATCACTTTATCTACTAGTAAAACTGCATAAGCTTTACTCATGAATCACTTTATCTACTAGTAAAACTGCATAAAAATCCATTGATTTTACTCATTAAATCACTTTATCTACTAGTAAAACTGTATAAAAATCCATTAATTTTACGCATAAATCACTTTATCTACTAGTAAAACTGCATAAACTTTACTCATGAATCACTTTATCTACTAGTAAAACTGTATAAAAATCCATTAATTTTACTCATAAATCACTTTGTCTACTAGTAAAACTTCATAAAAAATCCGTTACCTTTAGTCATGAATCACTTTATCTACTAGTAAAACTGCATAAACTTTACTCATGAATCACTTTATCTACTAGTAAAACTGCATAAAAATCCATTAATTTTACTCATTAAATCACTTTATCTACTAGTAAAACTGCATAAAAATTTGTTCAATCGTTTTTGAGTTTATAGCAAACAGTCAGCCTGATAGACAGGCAGACATGCGTGGCAGAGGACTTTGTTTTATAATAAGTAATGATGAGTGCTTTATTATTATTATACATTGAAGATCCTATATAAATCTATAGGTACCAATAAAATTGAGTTAACCGAGGTTTGTGTAGATGATAGTTCTAGATGATAGATCATAGATTTATTTGTCTCTTAGATCACTCCTGCTTACCTGATATTGATATTTCCCAATATCTCAACTCTATATATGTATTGAAAAGGTGATTTTATCATTTATGTATATAGTTATGTCCACATGTTATCAAAAAGCAGTATTTAAGTAGGCTCGTGTATTATTTCAAGCAAATTAAGCCAAATTAAATCCACTTAAATGAGATAATTACTCTTCACCCATAATTGTATCTCATGGACCCCTAATTTCTTTTTTGTTGATATTGATTCCTTTTCTAGTCTGTTGTTGATATAGGCCACTTTGGTAATCATAGGTCTAAGTTATTCTTCAAAAGGGCTGAACTAACTTTTAGTAAATTTTTACAAAACAGATAAATCATTCTGAGAACACTGTTTAGGCTACATAACATTATACTTTTAACATACTTTAAGTTGTAATATTAAAATATATGACACACAGTCCAAGATTGACATAGACAAAACATCACAATCATGTGAAACAACAAAACTATTTTTACAATGAAGTTTAGCAGTCAGTGAGAAATATAATATAATTGACTGACATGATATCTATTAATTAAAGTTGCATTTTCAACAGGTTTTATTACAATGATATATGGATGCCTTGGGATGATCAGGATGATAAAGTCTTGCTTTCAAACACGATTGAGGACAGAATACAGTTGTGGTCTGATATGCATAATGGAACTATACCAAATTGTGTGGCTCGCACCATATCATTGATACGAAGCAGCGCAATCAATGCCCATAATAAACTCAAAGAACTGGACTCTTCATTGTGTGAAGGTGGCTTGGAAAATGATGATGGTAGTTAATTACTATTTTTTTTTATTATTATTATTTATGTGAAACTTAACTTGAATACTCTATAGAAGTGGGTAAATCTGATTGTTGGCGTGGCGAGACGTGGCGATGCAAAACACGAACTTTATACTATAAATGAAATACTCGAAAACATTTGCAACCCTATCTGTATAAACATAAGATTCAAATTTTTTTGTCCGCCACTCGTTTCACTAGTGTTACGCGCCACCTAAGACACTGCGCCGGTGTCTAGTTGAATTTTTGTACTTAATAAAAAGGAATATTTTTGTATTTAATAAACATAAATATTCATGTAAAAAAAATGGCTCATTATTTTATGGAACAAATTTGTAATGCTTTATCTTTTTATTATGCCATAGCTGATTCCTGTCATAATCTGTTCATTATGCACGAAACTTATACAAAACAATTTTGATGTTTCTCATCTGTCAGGTGTCCCGTGACGGCTCATTTTTTTTATTATTTTAGCACAAGTAGTGCAGGAAAGTGTAATCCAAAAACCGTAGTTTCTTCCTCATATGTCTTTTCAGTATCATGGCAATCTGTATATTGTACTAGAAACGATGAGTCACTCCACTGTGAAAGCCAGGGTGGGATTAAAAATATTTGTGTACTATATATAGTACACAAATATTTTTATCTCTATAGAGAGACCGTTGAGTCTCTTATTCAAGATTGAGTGTTGCTATACACTAGATCTGAGGTTGGAAGCACTGAATCTCTCTATCATCTCTATCAACTGTGCATCATGCTTCCTTCTTTGCAAGCTCTGATGCCAGTGTATTAATAATATGTCTGAACAGTCTATTTTGTTATTTTTTACTGAGTACAGAAACATTCTTTTCAACTGTTTTGATATATGGCCATAGTCATGTATCTGTTCCCATATTTCATAAAGCAGTAGTGACTTCGAAGATTAAATTCGCCAACAATTACTGTTGTCATGCTGCTCTCCAAGCCTCCTCTCAGCTGGATGTAGATTAGCCGATACTTAATCCCATACTTAAAACCCTATATGAATAGATTGAGTCACTGTGATGAATTTATGACCAATTGTATACTGCTAGCAGTCTAATCATTTGTATGCACCTCACAACTCCATTTCAATAATGTATATACTTGTAGTTCAGTGATGCTGTTAAGGCCTTGCTAGGCCAATAGGGTAGTCAGTTTGAGGGAAAAAAACTGTATATATAGTGTTTGATGTTACAATGTCTTATATATGTATGTATATAAGACAAGATTTTGCCTGCGGCTTTGCTCACATTAATGTCGTCTTCACAAATCCCTTGGGAAGAGTACTTTTTTCTGGACTAAAAGTACTCCATGTCCTCTTCAGTACCTGTAACAATCTGTAAACAATTTATGATCAGTTTATTAGTAAATTAGTGCATAGTAGTAGCGATTAAATTGCCACATCCTGCACAAGTTTCTGTATTCCTAGTACAGGGCATGCATTATCTTCAACATCGTTCTGTGAAGGGTTAGGCGATTACGCTTAACTTCCCCTTGACATTATAAATGAAAGACCAGAAAATGTAATTGTTATTAATAGATTTTATGTTTCATTTCAGATTCCTTATTATCACCCAACTACATATCATTGTGTGCAGAAATGAATGCCCGTTTAGACGGGTTGATGTCACAGTGGACACTTTATGAAAACCCAGTTATAAGGGAGCAATACTTGGCTAAGGCTAAGAATAAATGGCAAAAGAACAAGAATAAGAAGAATGTAAGTGTTTTTCTTTTGTATAAAATATATATAAATTGTATAAATATAATATAGGGTTTTCTTGCAATTAAGAATACTAGTGGGCGCCCAGTGGTCGACATTCGACCATTGTTCGTGACAATTTATAGAGATGTATTAATTAGTACTTAGTGTGTTTAAGTGTGTGTTGTTATTATAGCTTTGGTCTAGATTTAGTGCATAGCTTTTAGTATAGATTGATAGTTATAATAGTGTAATTGTAATTATTTTGTATTTCTTGTAATGCATTTGTATTGTAATTCTTAGATATAGTTTAGAATGTGTAAGTTACTAGTTGTCAGAATATTTGTAATTATTATTTGAAATAAAAAACAAGCGAAGGGTACTCGTCGTGCCCCCGCCCCGCCCCGTGTAGTAGGTTTAGCTAATCACTGACGCTGTGCACGTGGTTTCTAAGTGCTCTGATTGGCGGAGCAGTTAGGCTAGCGACCCCGGTGCCGTTTAGGCAAGGCCCGGAGCATCGGACAATTCAGGCGCGGGCGTCATAGAGAGCGGTCCATAGTAATAGTAATCACGTAATAGAGTAATCGAATAGATAAATAGTAATAGACACTGAACAAGCTCTTTAGAACGAGTCGCCATAGAGATACATAGTTTAAGTCAACATAAGGAGCATCTTTCGCTTCGCTGCGCACTAGTTATAATCTTTTATTGCGAGAAATCCTAATCGTCGTTTCTTTGAGATTCAACTTCGGAACCAGCTTCATCGTTATAGTTGAAAGTCATTCGGAGGTGGCGTTCAACCATAGTTCATTTATCTCTTAAAATTTGAACTTTATTAGGGTTCTTTTGTCAAAGGGTATACTTCTATAATCAAAGGTTTTCATCATGGCTACTCAGTTGTTTACCATTTTTTTTTAATTATATGAACGAAAAAAAAAACTATGTCTGAATAATAATTGAACTAAATTTGTAACAAAAAAACAGGCGATTATGTAAGGTGGTAAGGCTCTCAAATTCGAAGTAAACATAACTATACCAAAATAAAGAAATATTTCGCAACTCATGACACAACTTCCAATTAATTTTACACAACACCGTGGGTCTTTCTGGGTAATATTGAATTATATGTAGTCTGTACATTGTGAGGAATAGTGATATGGCCATTATCATCATTTGGAAAAGTAATGGATACACAATAGAATCATATGATTACTCCAAAACAAAGATGTCTTTAATACTATCATAAAATTTTGAAAATGAATTCATTCTTGTTCAAAATTCATCATCAACTGTACTAAATATGATTGCTACATCAGGTTGAAATGAATAATTGTAACGGCGGAGATCTAAGTCATAGATTACTTTCATAAGCAAACACATTTTCTAATTTTGATTTTACAAAGTATTTTTTGGCTCGTTTTTACATCAAATCATCATTTGAAGTGAGTTCACTATGAAAAAACACTAAACATTAAAATACTAACATTGACTTTGGTAGTATTGCTTTACTTTCAGAGTTTCTATATATTTAATAAAGATATATTATTTATCAATTATTTATTAATTACTATTATAAATTTACACAATATATTATAATAGAATTAACCTACAATTTAACCAGTTCATTAAAAGGCATGTAAGGGACGAAACATCAGTTATGTTAAAAATATTGAAAAGGTAGGTAATTGGAACGTAAGAGTAAAGTGAAGGATCTGGCAAACTGTCTTTTTCATTTACATGTGTGTATATGTCGTTGTAAAATTCAAATTCAAAGTTAGTGTGAGTAGTGCTTATTTTAATTAATTTAATGTACTTCTAATGCCTTTATATAAAATAAATAACTTTATGCACTTCTCCGCCATATAAACTTTAACTATGCCAAATTTCCAGTTCACCCGTTAAGGGGAAATAGGTTAAAAAGGGGTACAATTTTTTTGCTTCATGTATTAATATATAGATAATAATATACTTTTGGGGAATTAGTATCACAAGTAACAATTTTTTTTCTTTTCTGAAAGGTTTATAAGTATGCGGCATTATAAACATTTTGAAAAAAATCATTCATTTTTATTAACAATTAAAAAAACTTTTTTGGCAATCAGTCTTCTAAATTATTACTGCCATTGTTTTATCCTTGTTAGAACTTTCGCTGGAGTTTTTGGCATCTCAGAATAACTGAACTGAACTATAATTGAACTATGTTACGTAATATAATATCAATATTACAAAATATAGAGACAACACAAAATTATGAATAAAATATAAAATTCACTACATGATAGTCTAAATTTCCATAAAAATACAAATGTTTATTGGGGTTTAACTGCATATATCTATAAACACTAAAAATTCTTTTGGCAGGTGGTAGCATTATGGCAAGGTGGCTCCGTGTTCGAATTTGACGAGATATCGAAATTCCTACGTTCTCGACTAACCAATGAATATACACTCACAATCATGGTGTCTGCTGAAGATGGCCTAACATTGGAACCCGAGGAAGTTGTTATTTGTAGCAAGCATTACGAAGTGCCGGAGATGCCACTATTACAGATATCTATATGCAGTTTTAACGGTATGTGCGTATTTAGTAGTTATTTTATTTAGTTTTGTATCCGCGGGGGCCGTTCCTCTTCCTCCCCACGCCTTTCCCCTCCTCCGCATACCCCTACCGGGCATTGAATCGTCCGCCCCGTACTTGTATCGCCCGAATCGCTATTGAACGCACGCGTCATAGCCATTTAACGCACGCGCCGGAGTGACTGTTATATGCGCAGCTATATTAGCATAAGTTGCAGAGTGTTTAGTGTATGGCACAAGAAATCCGTGAACGCTGTGTCTTGGACAAAGAGTTTCTCCACCGCCGCAGTGCTGAAACCAGCGATTGGACTCGCTATATATGCCAAGTAAGTGTGTATGTTCCCATTACCAAGCTCAATCGGTTATATACTCTTGGATCCTGTGATTAAGTATATATCCGTCAAAACCCTTGCCCTCGCAAACAACAAAAAATACAGTCCACATCTCTTCTTATGATAAACTCCTATTAATCGAGGTGAAAGGCTTTGTACCAAGTTTTGACGGCCTATTCCCACCAAAATTTATATCTATGTGCAGTTTTAACGGTATGTGCGTATAAGTTATTATTTATATTTCTAGTGGCTTATTTTACGGATCGTCCTGATGAAATAACGGCATCGAACGATGTACCCGTTTGTCTCTCTAAACAGAGCGTGACCGCAGATCACGCCGCCGTGGACTGGCTGTGAATTTGGCTCCTGCACACTCGCCGGCCCCCCTCCCCCCTCAGCAGTGGTTCAAGCCTAGGTCTGATTGCCCTGAGTGGAGCCCTCGAGCAGGCTGCTATCGTGATACAGTAACACTGAAATTTTTCCATCTCTAATGGAACAACAGAACAGAGATCACATCCACATACGTGCATACATACACAGGTGCACATATGGCGGAAGGATATTTATTTTTTCACTTATTTTTAACTGGATTCGTTTATATTGGCCTAGTTGTTAAGGTGGTGATCTCTCGCTGCCGAGCGTCGTAAAAGCTATGCTCGGCCGCGAGGATGTATGGAATATTATGGTCTCCTTCTGCGAGGAGGTCGTCTCGCAGAAACAGGCGGTGGAGAGGGTCCATGAGCAAGACCCTCACAGTGGCCGTCTCCACCAACAAAGGGCAGGCAGGAGGAGGCGGCAGTTTGACCACCTCCCCCCTCCGTAACCGGGCCAGGAAAGATGGGTCGGGGGTCCATCTTTCCATTGCACAGGTCCGACAGACAGAGGAGACGACCGGTGTGTACACGGCTGTCTCCTAAGAAGACGGGGCCCGGCGGGCGTCGCTTTTGCTGCTGGGCCAACCGCTGAAGTCTATAGAGATGCCGTGCCGCCCCAACCATAGCGGAAGACGTACACCACGTTTTAATTCGTGCGAGTCGGACATAACTCTCCCCCAGGAGGGTGGTGTATCAATAAGGGATTTCCCCACTTAAAAAAAAAAGTTGTTAGACACGAAATACACGTTTGAATTCATGAGGCTCACATGTCGGTACATACTTGTGTGTCGCAGAATTTGTTATATGTATGAATAGCTAGCTTAGTTTAACTTCGACAGAATCGCGAAGTTGCATCTAACGCTACAGCCTCCGCCGAGGTTTGGTCCCTATGGCACCCTCGAGCTTGTTGCCTAACGGCAAAATTCCTTAAGCACTCGTCTTAGTAGTTCGGTGGAGCTGTGAAGACCTGTCAAGCCAATAGCCTAGTAAGTTTGAAAAACTTTCTAGTATATTACGAAGAAATGCATGACGGAGTCCTTGGAATTTATACCTATAGATATTTATTCTCTACTAGCTGTCCACAGCGGCTTCACAATGGTGTACTATCGTCCATTTACAGGAAGACCTTGTAATGAAATGAAATAGCAACTGCAAAACTGAATGTCAATTATGTCAATATTTTAGAATATCACCTCTCTCCTCTGTACTGGCTTCTATCTCACTCGCTCGCTCAAAGATGGGAAGATGATTTTAAAATAACCTTAGAACCCTTTGGACAAGAGTGGCAACAGACTGAAAAAAATGGAAAGAGTTGGAGGAGGCCTTTGCCATTAGGCACACCGAATTACGTGATTTTTTATAGTTTTGTCTACTACTGTCAAACTTTTCGGAAAATAAAAGTTTTATTATTATAATTATTACTGTAATCTAATACTTTTAAACGAGCAATTCTTGTATATTTTTATATTGGTATATATTCAGGATCTCGGAAACGTCGTCAGCTATCTTCGTGAAATCTAGTATATATGTGGTTTCGGGGACGATAAACCGATTTCTTTCATAGAAATCTTTTTTAACCGAGTTTTCAGGCAATGAAAAAATATAGCTAGAATATAAAGGTAAATTTCGCCGGCGCTGTCAAAACAAAAATAGTTCAGATGGAAATCTGCTGCTTCGAAAATCCGTCTAACCCCAGTTCGAATCCGAATGACAGCAAATGAGATATCTTTCTTTAATATATATATGTATTTTGATAAAAACGATAATTTTGTGAAGCAACCTAACAGTTTATTTTAAATTAAAAATGTTTTTTAACCTGGAGACTAGCTTTGGGACAGATTGGTCCCAGCGCACTTTTTTAAAAAATTTTAAATTTCCCGCCATCGGCAAAGACATTTAGTACATGTACCATATGAGTCTATAAATCTATGGTCACAATAATATATTTAATTATATTCAGATTATATATGGTTTTTATATTATCATGTATTTGATATTATTTTCATAAAAATTATATCTAATTTAAAATATATTTCGTTTTTTTTTTCTTATGATCGATAAAATATTGTATATTTTCTTGAAATAAGTTTTATATGAAATAAGGAGAAAGAATATAAGTAAAGTTAATTGGCTGAAAACTATTGTTATGATATTCATTTGTCTAAATTATTCAATATTTAATTTGATATATTCATATTGTAGTAGTTTAATGTATATTTAGTTCAGTATTTAATGTAAAATATTTTTTCTAACCTAAAAGTATAAATACAATAGCTAAGTTGGACATTTCGTGGTTTAGTACAAATAATAGTTTTTAAAAATTAAATAATAATGTAATAATACATTTTGCATAATAATTGGAATTATACATTACATCATTTATAATTATTCAAATCTTGTAATAAATCCAGTATTTTTTTAAACCTTATACTGCCAAACTGTTTGCTAACCTTTGCATCATAAGGTCTATTTTCGTTTGTATGGCGCTTAAATCTTTATGGTTTTTCACTAATACAGGTGTTAAAGAGCCGAGTTGGCTTGGTCATTCAGGTATTATTTTTGTAGATAAGAACCAAGTGCCTAGTAAGTCAAACTAGAATATACGAAATGTATCAAGTAATTTTTGCGTGTTGTGCGCACAACGGCTGACCTTAATTCTATTTATATAGTGCAGGTGACCAAGTACATACTTTCTTTTAAAAAAACTATTTTGTATAACTAATCAATAAAAGTTTCTGTCTCCAGGTGCCACTATAAGAGCATCAGATATGAGATCGTGTTTGCTGATGCTGAGCGAAGACTGTAGGCTGAAAGACTTGACTCTCCACTGTGCACAAGTTAACACAGTCATTTTAATGCGAGCTGGTAGTTTACATATCAAGAACTGCGCGTTGCTTGATGATTCCAAAAATGCACAGGTAAATAAAACATATTTATCTGAAGGCTTTCAACAATATTATATGAGATTGTTTTATGCTTTTGATTTAAAAATTAATGTTTAATATCTTTATATATACAAATATCCAGCGGCATGATGTTTGTCCACAATGAACTCCGAAACTTCTCAACCGATTTCCATGAAAGTTGGCGTTTATGTAAATTTGGTTCAACCTTAGAGATAGTATAATTTATATCTCGATTAATGACCTCAGCATACTTAAATTATAAATTAAATGATTGTCAATGTTGATTATTGTTATTACTTGTAAGTTTTATAAGTCTCGAACAGATGGCGCTTTAAATTAGTTTGTTGACAGAAAACTATAGGACCAACTGTTATAAATATTTCATAGATGGCGCCAAGTTTAATTTTGAATTTATATTTCGACTCTAGTTGATTTTATGGTGTATGTATTCTGTTAATCTACTTACTAAATTGTGACCGCGCTTTTCCTATATCAAGTTTTTAGATAAACTCATTACCATATGTACCAAATACTCTATCATAACTCAGATTCAACTTTTTTTATGTCATAGGAGGCAAATGAATAGGCGGGTCACCTGATGTTAAGTGATCACCGCTGTCCATAGACACTTGTAATACCAGGGGAGTCGCAAATGCTTTGCCAGATTGTGTTTGGGGGAAGGGTAAGAAAGAGGGGAGGAAGGAAGGCAGATGGAAAGGTAGGTGAGCCTCCGGCTCTCTCACTGACCGAACGAAACGCAACAATGCAAGCACTGTTACTTCACGTCGGTGTTTCAGTGTGTCGGGTGGTAGTACCGGGGGCGAGGCAATCTATTCATGTTGAAACCAGTAATATCTTCAGTGTGGCTCTACCACCTCCTGAAACATGTAATAATTGAGACATAACAATAAATAATTAAAGGCCGGCAACGCGCTTGTGACTCGCCCGGTGTTGCTAGTGTCTACGGACCCGTCTGTTCGTTTGACTCCTATAGTATAAAAAAAAGCCACAAAAAAAACACAGTTTTTGTATGGATTGTCTGGTGGAATGTCAATTCGATCTCCACAGATTCAAACCCGGTATCAAAACTGCATGTACGGACAATTTTTTTGGGAAATCGCGTACATTTATTACTTTAATTTTGTAACGTTATTCATTGACGTCGAAGGAAAACATCGTAACGAAATCTGAAACTGTGAATTTCTTGGGGCTTGAAATCGCCGATACGTCATGGGTTGACATGATGATTATGCCCACCTTTGGAAAGAGATTTATGACCCTGTAGTGAGTCTTTTACAGGGTGATGTGATAATGATGATATATGAAGGCTTTAATTGACTGAAAAAGTTACTACAGTTAATAATATTTATTTTATTAGTAACTAGCTGTGCCCGCGGCTCCGTCCGTGTGGAACCTTATCTATATTAACAAAATCATCTGAATGTATTAAGTCCATTTACTTATCTACTTTTCTCTCGTACTTACGCCGTGTTGTCTTTAAAATTACAATAACTTTTGATAGTGAACCGATTTTAATGAAACAAAGACTAAGTTATTCTCAAAGATTTGCTATTCTTGTTGTTGTGGTTTTGTTGTGAACCGACTACATTAACAATGATACAGGTTCATTCAAACAGACCGACAGACAGCTAGACAGACAGACTGACATTTCTAAAAATAATTGAAATGTAGTCTATTACTTATATCTAAATACCTGCAATATTTTTTTTTTTTCACGAAAGTCGAAAAAGTACAGAGACGTTAGATTTACATTTATGTTATGTGTATAGTTTAAATTGATATAAACTATCATAATTTTGGAGTCTATTTTACATGAAATGTTGTTAACACTTTGACTGCCACGACGTAATCGTGTGTTTCTTTTAGGAAGCCATTTCATTTTTTACAGAATTTTGTAAAAAGATCTAACTGCTTCCGGTAATCAGTGAGAATCATGTCGTTACAAGAGAAACCGTGGACGGTCACAGTGTTGAAACATTTCTCAGGAATGTTTTTGGTTTAATTAGATAGGATAGCAATTTTATTTGCTTTTAATATTTTTTGTTTTTTCAGAGCGAATTTACGCAGGGCGTTGTGGCGATGACGGGAGCCAAAATACTTATCGAAGATTGTACTCTTGATAATTTCTATTCAGGGATCGTTGTGCACAAGGGCGCTCAGGTAAGTTTAATAATCAATATTAATCATACTATAAAAATACAGTTTATACTTAACTAGCCTCTGCCCGTGACTTCGGCCGTGTGGAGTAGTTTCTTTGAGCAAACGCTAACACGCAGCGGAAGCTCTCAAGAGGAAAAATAACCCCGATGTTGAAACATTCTTCATTAGTGCTCCGCTCCTATTAGTCTTCGCGTGATGATACATTGCTTATATCCTTCCTCGATAAGTGATTTATCAAACACTGAAAAAATGATTCGAATCGAACCAGTAGTTCCTGAGATTACCCCTACAACGACACAAACTCAAAAAATTCACAATCTCATAAACTATACCTCTTTACAATATTGGTGTAAGGTGTAAGGTGTAAGGGGTGTCGTGGGGTGTAAGGGGTGTCGTGGGGTGTAAGG
>JACEII010000509.1:2365-22688 GCA_014332785.1 Antheraea mylitta
CTAACAAACCACAAAAACTGTTTTTATGAATGTATTTTAAAACCTTACATCAAGTTTTTAAGAATTAATTGTAGTAGATAAATAATAGATATTAACACTTTGCAAGTTGTGGTAGTCTAGTGGTCTGACAAGTGCAATATTATTTCGACGTTTGTAGGTTCGAACCCCGGCATGTACCAACGAATTTTTTTGGAATTCTCACTCACTCTCTCAACTGAGTACTTTAGCAGTGATGCGTGTCCAAACATATGTACAAACAGACAGACAGACAAATAGTCTAAAAATGATTTTAAATGTATCTTATTACCTATTCCTAGACATCTTCAACAATGTTGTTCAGAAAAATTAAAAAAGGACTGACATGTTAGATTTACATTCTTATAATATATAGTGATAAATATATTGTCCAAGTAGCTATTCAAGCAGATGATTAAACATTATTTAGTTCATTAGATCGTTAATTCAACCAATAAACACCTCTATGCCGTACACAGACAACACCAATTCATTTGAACTCAGTTACTAACGATGACCATAATCATTATGTAACCATGTTCGGATATGTGCTCTTTGTAATAACTTTAGATACCTACCAATCGTTTATCGCTGATAAGTAAATAACTGACAGCTGTTCTAATAAAAACTGTACGATAGGTTACTATCGTGTAACGATAGAAAAACAAGAAATAAAAAAGTCAAGGTAAAACAAGTAAAATATGTTGTTTATTCTCCTTGGAAAGTCATTAATTATCAAATTATACTATAATTATTGATATAATTGTGTTTAAGTTTATTTTCTTGAAATTCAATTTTGAATACGATAAGTGTTGGTGTAACTATATCACTTATTTAAAATTTTAGATTTTGTCCTAATTTAAATTTCTCGAAGGTAGCTCTCGATGAAACTCCACGTCTTCATCCCATTGCTTTAGACATAATTTTACTACTGACCAACATTTAGCAACGCATTAATTTAGTTCTGATAAGTTATTAGGGTTTTTCTCCGTAAGTATTTTTATTTCGTCTTGCTTTTTTGACACTCTCTTCGATTTGTTCGACGGTGTCCATAAGAGGCAAGTCCCTGGTTTCTGGGGTTAGGACAAGAAGCATACCAGATAAGATAGCCGAACACCCAAACAGAATCGTCGGCAGAGCTTCCGATATAGAATTCTGAAATAAAAAAATACTGTATACTAACTCTAAACTAACTTTAATAACCCCTAACTGACTGCTAGTAGGAGTTTAGTAATATCAAGTTTTATGAAAATGCCTCATTTAAAATATGGTACAATTCTTACCAAAATCGGAGTTAACGGTGCAAGCATGCCACCAAGTCTTGAGGCAAAGGAAGTCATGCCGAGTAACGATCCCCTAGCACTTGTCGGGAATAGTTCCATTATATAAGTAAGAATTCCCGTGAAACATGCCGATATAATCATTTTACCTAATAAAAATAAAAAAATCTTGGCCCAAGCGTATGCTGAAAACAGAAACACACGAGTCTCCTAAATATTATAAATTTAGTTTCTCGAAGGATAGATTCAAGTAATTAAGCAAATTGAAATAGTTTATTAAATAAATGGTAAATATATTTTCTCCTTTTTATTTTGGCATATGAAATGGCCATTGGAAAATGTCACAGTATACTTACAAACTGGTACGTATCCAGAAATTATGCAAAGAACACCACTGAGCAAGAGTCCCACTATCAACGGCAGCTTCCTTCCAATCTTATTCATCACATATAGAGAAATTAGTTCACCCGGGAAAGACATTAGGGTGGACAATAAAAAGTTCACGTATTTATCGCCAGGTAGCCAAACAGAGTTTATCATTAAACCATAATATACAAAGTTTACAGTAAATCTACAAATAAATGATACTACAAGTCGTACAAGTATTTCCTTTGAAGTGAAAACTGTTTTAAAACTTTCGTTTACATAATCTTCTTTGATATTGAACTTTTCCTTTAATGCCGCTGCATTCAATCTTTGCCAGTCTTCATAATTTATATGTGTATTGTTAATTTTTGCAAATGTTTTCATAGTTTTTTTAGCTTCTTCAGATTTTCCTTTAACTATCTGCCATCTTGGACTTTCGTGAAGAAGAAATACATAGCAGATGAGAAATATAAGGGGTGTGTATACGATATGAACTAGAGTCTTCCAATAGGGGACGAGCATTGCTATACAAGCGAATATGCTTTCACCTACGTAAATAAAGCATGAGAATAGAATTCCTGATAATATTCTTTTCTCCTTGCCGCAGATTTCGAGCACTGAAAATAATAATGGAAAACGTTAGTGGTTTCATTACGTAGTGAAAAAATATAGGAATATCAGTTCCTGAGCATCAGAAATTGCATATTTTTGGTTGATGTAATGATCAAACTAGTATCATCTACTATCTCTACCCTCTACACTCTCTCTAACATTCAATTTTAATGGGACTATTACGTAGTGGAGGAATACAAAAAAAATCGATCTTTTCGTACTGGCAATGCCATATCTATATTTGACTAATGACTAATCATTTCATGTCATCTAACCCCAAACATGCACAATTGTATGTTGTGTGTCTATGTCCAGGTTAATATTAGTAACTTAACAGAAGAGGTATTTAGTACCAGAGGAACTATAAATATGAAAAACTTACTTAGAATCATAGCAGCGGTGTACGATCCACCAGACATGCACGCTTCCAGGAACTCAATCGTGACGTAGACGGGCCAGGAACTTGTCAATACCTTAGCGTGTCCAATACAACTTCCCACATAGCATATTATCAAGGCAGGCTTACGGCCGAATCTGTAAAAGAATTTGTAATATTTTATATATTTATTTATACAAATAAATTATTAATTGCGGCTTCACTACGCGTATTTGGTTAATTCTTTTGTGTTTATTGTGTTCGCAATTTTTTTGGCAAATATAATGTTTGAAAAATCGTACGGAAAATAAAACATCTGGATTACAAAATTTCCATATAAAAAGCGATCGGGTAAGTCAGACAAAGTTGCGAAATCTGCAAAAATATTGACATATTTGACGGATTGATCTACTGTACGGATTGACGTACTGTAAGGAAAAGATTTGCTCTAATTTTTCGTTTATAAGCCCCAGCGAAGCAAAAGCACACAGCTAATTTAGGTAATCTACATATAAATTGACAATGGCGAAACTTTTAAAATCACCCCCTCTTCTTTTGTTTCCCAGCCGATTTTCTTCCTTCTATTTTTATTTTATGACTATTGACTCTATGGTTGAAGTTTGGCCACTCGTATAAAGAAATAGCAATCGCACATAGCAACTGTAATAATGCAAAATAGTCTAATGAAAGGTCAGAAACTATGTTTTTTTTTTTTAATAATGTTATCTACCCACCTCCGGCGCCGCTCGTCATATTCAAGACGCGAGACTGCAACACCACCAAAATATAGATACTAGCGCCACAATATATTATATAGATTTCAGTGAGACGTAAATAGAAATATATATTATTGATTTATTACTTGCATAACATTAGCTTGATGATTATCATTATTTTTGTGTTGCACAAAGTATCTTGCAGAATTGTTAATTAATAGTAATTTCTTTGACTTCCATAGTTTGGCCTATAGAAGGCTAGATGTCGCTACTCTACACACGTAATTGTATGTCTAAACATATTTCAGATACATAAATAACAATGTATTTATATAGAATCGATTTGAATTACGTAGTTGGCCGTCAGTGGGAGTTTTTTAAAACAAAGGCGATTTTTTGTCCTTTATAAAAACTTATAATATAATGAATTATTACAATATTTAACTTAAACTAACGAGTGAACCTCTGAGCTCAAGCGATAGGGCGAGATTAACCTTTTGTCACTGCTTTATTGTCCCACGAAGTGTACATTCCACACGGTCAGCACTTATGATGGGAACTTGCACTGTAATCCGAGTGCGCGTTACCTGGTTCTAGGTATTGGAGTATATTATATAGGTAGTACAGTAGGTAACAAGTACGTTAGGTAGGTAGTACAGTAGGTAACAAGTGCGTTAGGTAGGTAGTACAGTAGGTAACATGTGCGTAAATATTATTCATTTGTTCATTAATTATTATTTTTGTGTTACTGAAAACATGTAGCAAAATTATGAGTAAATGGTAATTGCTTTAATTTATATAGTTAGTCTTAATAGTTATATAGTTCAACCTATAAAAGGCAACATGTCGGTGTTATCTACGCATTCTCATGTGAAAAGTTCTATAAGCCTAAACTCTTGCCAAATAAAGAGTTAAAGTAACTACGAAGTGTTTATTGGTGTCCTGACTGTATCGACTATGTGCTATATACTGCTAACAATAAGCAGTTTCTATGTTCCAAACGTATCTAATTACCTTAATAATTCCCATTAATTGTAATTATTATTCATCCCTTAATATAAAAAAGTATTTGATTCACAAAGGCGGTTACTTTGCGGAAACCCATAAATAAATGTTGAAGTGAACATAACGCTTCCGTCTGCAATTGATTTGGACAAATAAAATCAAACGTTATTCGGCGCTGTGAAATGTGGTAGCAGTCAAACAATTCCAGGCGGAAGTGTAAAGTAACGTCCAATATACTATTAATAATATATTATTTTTTCCATTGTTGCTTGTGATTTATTTTAATCAGTTTTTAGGCCCAACATTTTTCACCGTGTTATTTTATGGCAATGCATGAAAATAATATGACAATTGGTGATGGTTGCCTTAGCAAGTTTTAGTGTGTATAAGTATATTTATTTATTATTCATAAAATTAGCGCGACTTATTGCATTTATTTATTTGTACTCGCTGATACACGTGACTTTGTTTGCGTCTTTTATTATCACAGTTGTTACAATATATCTCAAAAGGCTTAATTAGGCCCTGTTTTCGAAGAAAGTTCCCAAGTGGTTTTGACTTTTTTGACACTTACAACAATTATCGTTATACTTCGACAAATGTACAAAATATTTTGACAAATTATATACCTAAACCACAGTATAAATATGAGACAGTACGGAAACTACGAACAAACGCTCTAAAACGGCACACTTATACAAACACGCGCATCGACGAGAGATTTTGAAAGGAATTCTATGGACAATTCCGCGAGATCCGCTTGGCCACAGTCGGGGGGAGTGGGAGAATTGAGAACACTTAACTTAAAACGCTAAAAAATAATAGAAAAAAATTATAAACTAAATCAAATTTTATTTATACATGAACTTCAGTTATTTATGTACTTAGGAGTCATAAAAGGTTATAATTAATTTACGTTTTAATAAAAATATAAACTAAAACAAAAAACATTGCCGTTCCTGTTTACCCGATACCCTATGGGGTAATTGAGATCATCCCGTGGGGGAAATGGGAATGGTATGAGGTAATTAAAAAGACGTTTGATCGATCTTTCTTCTTATTAATGTAATTACGAGGCATCTGAAATAATTTGTAAAGTTTAAAACTTTTACACAATCAACCAGCAGTACTGTGGGTAATTAAGAGAGCATGGGGTAATTGGGAACGTTCTAAATTACCCACCTAATACCGTTCCCAATTACCCAAATCAGTCAATATACATAAAAATTGCCGTCACTCTCAAAAGCATTTTTTATTAAGTTCAATCTATGTTGCATTTAAAAACAGATACTGCGTGTATCATATGAGCAAAAGCACAATACATTTGAACACACAAATATGATATTTACATGTTTTATAACTGATGACAAAAATTATATCGAAAGTACAAAAATAATTGTTTGATTTACAGTAACAACTCTAGTGCGTCCTTTCAATCCCACTTTCGCATACGCAATGAATGGCTCTGCATTCAGCCGTAGAATAGGTTCGCGACATTTTAGTACGGGGAGATGTACTATTTATCTAACTGTTCCCAATTACCTGTCGTTCTCAATTACCCAACACTCCTCTACACATAACAACAAGTATGGAAACTCTGTATAAACGCTCGCACCGGTACACTCACACAAACATGCGCATCTACACGACCTCTAAGTGAACCTCGCGGTGCTGTCCATAGAATTCCTTTCAATACCTCTCGTCAATGTGCGTGTTTGTGTGTGTGCCGTTTTCGAGCGTTTGTTCGTAGTTTCTGTACTGTGTCTCATATTTATACTGTGGCTTGCGGTCGTGTAGATGCGCATGTCACAAACATAGGTGTGCCGATGCGAGCGTTTATAGGGAGTTACCAAACTGTGTGTTATGTGAACTGTGCCTAAACCTTCCTAGTGAATCACTCTATTGATTAATTATGAATGTGAAATGAATATGAAAATCCGTTTCATCGTTTTTTAGTTTATCGTGGACAGACAGACAGACGAGGGGGAGGACTTTGTTTTATACTATGTGGTGATTCATACTACTTTATCTATGTAAAGTCAATAAAAAAATTCTAAATAATGTAATTTAAATGGATATAATATAATTCAGAATTAAAACTTAATTCTTAATTTAAAATAATTATCGTAGTATTCTTTCAAATAAACAACAGTATTTCTTTCCCTTATCGAACTGAAATAGTTTAGAAAAATTATCCTACACAAAATACATATAAGGGTTGTTGAGGTATGTATGCTTGGTACACATATATGTTTCAACAACTCATATATATATATGTTGTTGGTGATACACGCCATTTGAAACAAATGAATATTTAGCTTAGGTTAGCTAAGATAGGTCGTGAATTGCATGTATCAGGCAACAGCCCAAGCCGAGGTGTGCCGTGCACCGTTGAGCCAGTTGTCAAGTAAGTTGTCAAAGAGTGCCTTAAGCGCTCGCCTTAGTAGTCCGGTGAAGCTGTTAAGACCTCGCTAGGCCAATGGCGTAGTCAGATCCAAAAAAAAAAAATTGAGGCGACGGAAAAAATGTGTCACGTTAAAAATTACACTTATAATGTTCTGCTTTTATGAAATTAGATAATTGTAGACACAATGTTATCATTATTGTATAATAGATATGCTGTGTTTTAATATCCCTGAGATAACATGTTTTGGATGTGTCATCCCACCTATATCTCGTTGTTATCTCGTACCTTGTCTCGTCACTTATGTGCTGACGTAATTTAAAATTGTGTAATTTCTTTGTCTGTTTGCTAAATATTGTATAAGAATTTGAATCATTATCATTGTTGTCAGCCTATAAGATACCTTCTGCAGACGTAGGCTTTTTCCGTATTGGCGATTTCAAACTCCAACAGATACACAATTACATTGGTGTTGCAAGAACCACCACGATTAGTGATAAGTGCTTGAAATTATATACACAATCTTTATGTTTTGTCGAGACATTAATTAGTTCACAAGGTGACGTTGTAGTCGTTACTAATCAATTATCTATTTCTGAACAAAAATGAATCGTATTTAGAATACATTTTGGTTTAGTATTTGGAAAGGATATTAGAAAATCGAAACCTAACAGGGAGTGAAATAGTTGAATTAAACTACTAAAGGAAGCAAAACAATATACAGAACTTAAAATTTACGTTTATTATACTCTCTATATTCCCCGCCTACTAACCATAGAGATTTACTAACCATTTGCGGGGTGGTAGGGTTTTACAGCCCAACTGGGTCACAACCACCACGTACATGGCGAAAAAGCCCGTCATAGTGACTCGCTTTTGCGCGTCGCGTTTCGGGATCAGCCTGTGCATATCCAGTACCGGGTGACTTTCGTCATTATGGCCGGCATGACAGCGGCGACCGACGATGGATGATCTGTCTCTCGGTGGTCGCCACTGTTTTTGGATTGTATTATGCTTACCATCAGGTATAGTGCAGTCACTTTGTCGTGCTACAATAAAAAAAAAACAAAAAAAAAACCATATGTGTCTTTTAATCGAGCGATTGAGGTACGTTGAGAAAAAAAAATGGCAAAGGATCAGTCGAATCCAAAAAACGAGTACTCTAAAACCATCTACAAAAAATTCTGCATCCAAGGGTTTCGTTCAATAGTTTTGATATGATTGAGTCTCAAGGGTGCTGTATTTTAATTATATATATCAGGGAGTTACTAACCTGCGTCCGTGCTATTGACATTGGTATGAGAGTTACTATTGATCTGTGTCCGTATTACTGACTATATCAGGGGATTTATTATTGACTGGTTACTATTTACCAAATTCTGAAACACCATTAGTTGGTGCTATCTGCTGATCATGCATCTTGATTATTATTGACTGAATGTCTTAAAATGTTGACATTGACGAGATACTGGGTATCCTCGCTCAGACAGTTGAGCTAGTGATCACATTTACAGATAATACATCGTAACTACATTCAGTGTTGCATTTCTGTATCGGATAACATTTTTAATTGGTCTTAGTGGATTGATAGATCAAATCATAACCATGAACGTCATACTTTCACATCGACGCCATTTTATCTTCGCCCCGACATTTAGAAGATATCATTTGAATTTTACAATTCGTCGTTGCCAATTTAAATTAACAAAGTCAAATTGTAATCAAATAATTTATGTATAAACCGATGAACTAAGTTTGTCTATGTTCCTATAGATGAACCGGTCCGCATACAAATTGTGTGGTAATTGAACTTTAGACGACTGGCATTATTATCAGTCACGACTGTATACTACCAGTTTTTGCTTCTCGTTTCACTCGTGTTAACATAGTTTGACCCATCGCTCGGAAATAGTACCATTTTTCTGAATTGAATTATATGTCGTTTTCTAGAAGCACGACAGCGTGTATTCAAAACTAGCTGATTCGTACCCACTTCGTTAGGCGGTAAACCTTTATAAAAACTACTTTTTGTGACTTAAATATAAAAGGTATAAGGACATAGGCTGTCAATGAATATTTTGTAGGCATTATCAAGCCCTACAGCTTTTATTGGTAAAGGAATTTTCAAAATCGGTTTAGTAGATCCAGAGATTACCCCGTACAACTTTACAAATATACAAACTTTACCTCTTTGTAATATTAGTATAGGTTTGTACTAATTTTTTTTTCTCGAACTGACTATGATATTGACCTAGCAAGGTCTTAACTGCTTCACCGGAGTACTTTTGTATTTGTAAATTAGTAATTAGTATAGATTCCATAATGATGAGCTGAGTAATTAATGTATAAACGCTTAACAAGCAAACTCACATTTATAATATTAGAAAGAAGAAAATGACTGATGTATCATTATTTTATATTATATTGTCTTCAGGGAAACTTTTTTTAACCGACTTCAAAAAAAGGAGGAGGTTATCAATTCGACTGTATGTTTTTTTTTTTTATGTTTGTTACCTCATAACTTTGGACTGGCTGAACCGATGTTGAAGATTCTTTTTTTATTTGAAAGCTAGTGCTTCCTTTTTTTTTGGTCCAGTTCTGTCAACGGCATCCAGTGCAAAACCGTATAAGTGTTAAATTTGCATTTGGTGTGTATACGACAAATAGATGAATAACTCAATATCATGCCAACCAATTTCGATGATTCCTTTTTTATTGTAAAGGGTGTTCTTCAAGGGTAGTTTGATGAGAGTTTGGTTAGGTTCTGATTATGGGATCCCTGACAAAGTAACACATCTTTCAAGAAACAAGTCTACTCTTTTCTTAAGGGCCGGCAACGCATCTGTGATTCCTCTCGTGTTGCAGGTATCCATGGGCGACGGTGATCACTTACCATCAGGTGACCCACATGTTATAGAAAAAAAAATATGTACACTAATAATGGAAAAATAAAGTAAATTTTCAAAAAAAAGAATTAACCGACTTCAATATTAATCAGAGGCATAAAAATAAGGCACTGAAAACCGGAAAATAAATAGTTTATCAAATTAACCAAATTTAATGAAACATATGAATATGTGTGCTATCAAGAGATGCATTGGAAGTCGGTGCCTTTGTACCTAGATGTAGATGATATGATTTTCGGTTGACACCGACTTCCAATACATCTCTTGGTAGCACACATATTCATATGTTTCATTAAATTTGGTTAATTTGATAAACTATTTATTTTCCGGTTTTCAGTGCCTTATTTTTATGCCTCTGATTAATATTGAAGTCGGTTAATTCTTTTTTTTGAAAATTTACTTTATTAGTAACCAATCTTCTAGTTGTTAATTACTGCCATTGTCAAGTAGGTAATGATATCACAAATTTCTTACAATCATTTTGAATTAACTATCAAGATGCTGGCCGTCTTGTTAGAACTTTTCAGGGAGTTTTTGTGGCAAGTCAGAATCCATGCTGTGTGGTATTATCTGATACAATTCACTTGTGCACAATAACTGAATTATAATATAATGCCACTAATATTACAAAATATACAATCAAATGACACAAGATTATGAATCTATATCTATACTTCTATACTGATATTATAAAGAGGTAAAGTTTGTGAGTTTATGACGTTGTAGGGGGTAATCTCATGAACTACTGGTCCGATTTGAATAATTCTTTCAGTGTTATATAGCTCATTCATCGAGAATGGTTATAGTCTCTATATCACGCTGAGACCAATAGGAGCGGAGCACAAATGAAAAATGTTTCAACATCGGGATGTTATTTCCTTTTGAGAACTGCTGCGTGTTAGTGTATCTGTTCCACCCGAAAGAAGTTGCGGGCAGAGGCTAGTAAAATACAAAGTCTTGTACATGACATTCCAAGATGCTGCCAATAATTCTTTTTTAATGCCTCTATTATGTTTATTATATTCTATGTTTGTATATTGCTTAGGAGCATGTAGGTTTAGTAGAGTTATAGTTGATATTGTTAAGTTGGTATACTTTATCTACAGATTAGTCAGAGTTTATGGTTATAAGGGACAGATTTTCAATTAGAGGATGATAAAAATAAGGCAAGTATCACAAAAAAATGAGCCGTCACGGGACGCCTCACAGATGTGAAACATATGTGTAACAACACTATATACAATATAGGTATGCGAGCTCAGTGCGGTAAGAGAGATTGCGCACAATTGCTTGCACACGACATCGCGTCGCCACGTCTCACAGACTCGACACGCCAACAATCAGGTTTACCGTCCTCGTAAATGTTACACATCAAAAATGGAGGAACCATTGTGATCTGACTAAAGGTTCTTTCCATGTACGGACAATTTAAGCTCTTTGTTACATTCGTTTGTGGAACCTTCGATGAAAATTTTTAATCAAGTATTTTACAACTAAACCTTTCACGTCTTATCGATTTTTTTTCTTTTCGATGAAAACCGCACAAAAATCCGTTTAGTAGTTTTTGTGTTTATCGTGAACATACATACAAACGTGACAGAGTACTTTGTTTTTCTTTGACTTAGAAAAAAGGAGGAGCTTCTATGTTCCGTTGTATGTATTTTTATTTTTTATGTATGTTAATCGATATCTCCGTCAATTATGAACCGATTTTAATGATTATTTTTTTATAATAAGTAGTGATGTATATCAATGTTAAATAAAAAAAAGGAATAATTTTTTTTCTGTGATTTCTCATTATGCCCTATTTTCTTTTTCTCATAATCTATTCTTTTTGATATGTACACAATAATTACAATGCTTAACATTTGCCATGCTACGGCTCACGTTTACATGAGCCATTCCAAAAACACCAAATTGTAACCTATTCCGATACTTCGTCAATTGATGTAACTTTGAATGAGCACCAGATTTCAGTGAAAGAAAATATGAAGATAAAACTAAACCATGTTCGTAGAGTCATTTCTAATCTCGAGGAACCGCACTTAAAACGCTGACACTATCTAATCAGTTAGCTTTACCTTAGGATATACTCTCTAAATAACACCTGATTAGGCCTCCCACGGCAGCGGCTCAAGCCTAGGTTCGATCCCTCGGTAGGAAGCCCTTGAGTGCGTTGCTTGTGCGATACGGTGACACACAAATATACATCACCGCTACAACACTACACGATCACCTCCACACACGTGCACGCCTACACGCTTACACATGAAAGTGGAAGGGTTTACTTTTTTTCCCTTATTGAACTGAAAAACTCTCAATTTTCCAATAATAAATATATGGAGGAGTTATTTAGGCGTATATGCTTGGTACACATATACGTTTCAACAACTCATACATATATGAATAGTTAGCTAGGTTAGCTAAGATAGGTCGCGATTTTGCATGCAACAGGCAACAGCCAAGCCGAGGTGTGCCATGCACCTTTGAGCATGTTGCCAAAATAAAATCGGCTGAGTGCCTTAAGCGCTCGCCTTAGTAGTCCGGTGAAGCTGTTAAGACCTTGCTGGGTCAATAGCATAGTCACTTCGAAAAAAAAAAAAAACTCTAAATAACATAAGATGAGATTGTGGACACACACTCTATCAAAAGTTATTGTAATTTTAATGACGACGTGACTTAAGTACCTACGAGAGAAAATTAGTGACTTAATTACATTCGGATGATTTTATTAAACATTTTTTTTTTTAAATAAGGTTCCACATGGATAAGTCTTAGGCACTACTGGTGCTGTATAAATCTGAAGGGAGGTATGAAGTATACTTACATATCAGACGCCCAGCCAAAGACGAACATCGAAACCAGCATACCGATGCTATGAATGGTACCTATGAGGTTGACCTTCCACGGTTGACACGCAAGGTTTAACTGTTAAAAAATGTATGTGCATTTTATGGATTAAATATAAATTACATTTATCAACGAATTATTACTAGCAACTTTGTGTCTGTCAAAATTGCTTTGTAATTAATTTCAAAAAGCGTTAATAAAACGCACGGCCGAATGTCTAATGCGGCACACGCGATACATCTCAAGAAAAAATACTTGCGATTTTGTTCCTCTCAGAATCTTTGTAGATGGTAGAGTCCCGATGAAGCTATTTTTGGTTTCAGCATCAATGGGTCGGCTCCTCCGGGGTAGTACCACCCCTCTCACAGAAAATCGACGTGAAATAACAGTACTTGCATTGTTGTGTTTCGTTCGGTCAGTGAGAGAGCCGGAGGCCCACCTCCCTTCCTCTTTCCTTCTTTCCCTTTCCTTCCCGTCCCCCTTCTCCCATATACAGACTGGCAACGCACTTGCGACGTCCCTGATGTCTCTAGTGTCTATGGACGGTGGTGATCACTTAACATCACATGACTCACCAGTTCGTTTGCCTCTTTTGATATAAAAAAAAATATATTTTAATTTCTTATCTGACTTAAAAACGGGCCTTTTTTTATTGTATTATCTATCTATCTATCTAATACCTTTAAACGAGCAATTCTTGTATATTTTTATATTTGTATATATTCAGGATCTCAGAAACGGCGTCATCTATTTCCTTGAAACTTAGTATATAGGTAGTTTCGGGGACGATAAATTGATCTAGCTAGATTTTATTCATAGAAAACTTTTTTAACTGAGTTTTCAGGCAATGAAAAAATTGAGCTAGAATATAAAGGTAAATGTCGCCGGCGCTGTCAAAACAAAAATAGCTCAGATGGAAATCGGTTGCTTCGAAAATCCGTCTAACCCCAGTTCGAATTCGAGAGACAGCAGAAAAGATATATATATTTTTTGCATGAAAATGCTAATTTTATAAGGCAATCCTAACAGTTTATTTTAATTTAAAAATGTTTTCTAAAGAACCGAGCTAGGCTCGGTTGCCCAGGTGTTTACCACAGGAAAAAAACTGTAATGCTATGTTGTTTAAAACCTATATCGATTTCAGTTCTATATTCATCTAAGAACTGCATTACAATTAGCTGTAGACTTCAAATAATGTAAGCTGTAATGTTCTACAAATTCGAGCGCGTTAATAAAAAGAAAGCTTGACTCATGATTTATCAACCATCACGCTAGCGCACAACTATTGGCGAATAACACCGTGAAATAAAAAAATTACCTCAGCGACGACAGTATTGTTGTTTTCATAAACCCAGTTAGTACATTCTTTCAGTCTGTCCGTGAAGCTAGTGTTGAGACATTCACCAGGTTTGACGTTATCCCTTAGAACAGGTTTGGTGCATCTGTCATGTGTTGTACTCGGCCACCAATGAGGATTGGCCGCTGTCATGTTTGCGTCTTCGCATTCCGGTACTATGCATCTGGAATATTATATATCTAGTATACCTACACTGACATTAAGAAATTAGCTTGTTGTTATCTATGACTATATTCGTGTGGAATTTTACAGAAAAAAAGTTCAGTGTTGTCTAAACCGTTCTACGTACTACCGTTAGCACTCGATAGATGACTCTGTACTGAAGTTTAAAAGTGTAAACTCGCGGTATCAAGATTGTTTTTTAATTAATGACTTCTCGAGGAATTACATAATAAATATTTGTAATTTGCTGAATTAGCAACAGCGTAGACAGTTCGAAAAAAAAATTGTCTGGTTCTGAAAAAACAGTGTCATATTTTATACTAGAGATATTGTGAAGTGAGCAAGTGACCGGCTCGAAGGACCACTCGCTTACGTAACAAGTGTAACGGTGTGTGAAGGGTACGCGCTATACTGGAGAATACTTATTTGCCCGAATCCCTTTTTTTAATTAATTCTTATAAAATCTGTTATCTATTAGTGAGACTCGCGTCAAAATAGCTGCAACCGTTTCGGTCATTAACTGGAATAAATAGGCAGACAATATTTCTTAAAATTGTGCTTTTCTTATACTGAAAATACTATTCTATCCATTTAATAAAAAGCAGTTATTTTCAAATTACAAACAGACATTTCAATGTTATGTATTGTGTAATGATTATATAATTCTAAGAACCAATCTTTGAATCTCTAAAGCTATTTACTGAGCTGAAATGTTTTGTTATTTATTACATTTCTATCATACCCCTAACTGTGGCATGTTTATTACAGTAATTATTCTCGACTCATATTATTTTTACGCAACTACAGCGAAGCCAAAAGGAAAGTCTATGAATTTAACAGTATATATACATATATGTTATATATGTTTGTATGTACGTATATTCCTACATAGTGTCTGAAACATTTATCAGATTTTGATGAGTAAGGTATCAATAGATTCTTTATTATCTCCTGAATAACATAAGCAACATAATTTAAAAGACTTCAACAGCAGGAGGATACGATTTACGATAATGATAAGCGTTAATTTCTAATTGGGTTATGTTTTTTGTTTCTAAGCTACTGAGTACGTATTACTCACACTATTAAATCACTCGCCTTTTTATTGCCGCATCACAGTTTAAAACGAAAGATATTAAAATAAAACAAAAAATGTTTAATAAAGTGCAACCTAAGTACGGAAAAACCTTTTTTTTTTTATTAACGTGGGGAAATCCCTAACGGATACCCACCCTCCCGGGGGAGAGGGTGGGTTATGTCCGACTCGCACGGACTAAAACCCCACGTTGTACCGTCGGCCGCATGTTAGGGGCGGCCAGGGAACGTTCTGGCTCTCTTCCTGAAAAACCGCCCCTGCGGCAGCCTGGCAAGTTGGTCGCCAGGCTACGTCCTACTATAGAGAGGCAACTGGGTACACAACCAGTCACCTCCCCTCGTCAGCCGGACCTGTGCAATGAGGGGATGAGCCCCCCGGCTGCATCCCCTCAGGTCCAGCTACGGTAGCGGGGGAAGTACGGAAAAACCTACTAAAACGTAAGAAACAAGGTAGGCGTTTTTTCATATCATTGTTTTACTGAATAAAACAAGTCATTTGACATGTTAGATATTCATATTCATTTAATTCTATTGTTATCCTCGGTTGCTATTTACAAAGTTGAGGTGTTTGGTTATTTATCTTATCATAACTAGCTGTGAGATGTTTATTGCAGTAATTATTGTCATCTCATATTATTTCTTACTGATATGACATGGTTTCTGAAAATATTATTTAGCGTAGATGTGCCCGCGACTTCATTCGCTTGGAACTTTATTTAAAAACAGTGATGAAAGATGTCTTCTGAATGTATTAAGTTAATTTTCCTTTTCTCTCGTATTTAATTCTCGTGGTCATTAAAATTACAATATCTTTTGATAGACAAAACCGCTTTTAATAACACAAAAATTAAATGTTACTTGAAGATATGCTTTGTGATTTTCTTGAAGCGGTTTTATCATAAATTCAGTATATTCGCAGTGATGCATGTCCAAACAAACAGACAGACAGACAGAGATTTCCTGCAACAATTTTTTTTTTACAAAAATCTCTAAGGAGAGATAGATTGTACTATTGCTTTTGTAACCATACCTCTGTACGAAATTTTATTAAAATTGCAAAGAAATTGTTAAACTATGCAAGGAAATTTTATATGCTTTTTACTGCCCTTTGGAATATTTCCTTTGAAATGTTTATTTATCTAACGTAATACCTTTAAACGAGTAATTCTTGTATATTTTTATATTTGTATATATTCAGGATCTCAGAAACGGAGTCATCTATTTCCGTGAAATTTAGTATGTAGGTAGTTTCGGGGACGATAAATCGATCTAGCTAGATTTTATTCGTAGAAAACTTTTTTAACTGAGATTTCAAGCAATTACAAAATATAGCTGAGTCAAAACACGTCAAGTGGACCCTCCCTTTTCCACTTAATTATTAAATTCAGGTATGAATATTTGTTCATGAAGTATTTACTATGAATAATTAATCCCTAGAACAGTTTTTGAAAATTTTTATTTTGACAAAAAAATTTTTATGAAATTTTTTATGACATTTAATTAAAAAATCAATAAATAAAAAGCTATCAAAGATATTTTAATGAAACTTTTAGGATTTATAGTTTAATAGTTGTACTTTGAGAAGATGTATAAAAGTTTAAAATATATATTTTTTTCATATTGTTAATTAACTTTTTAGTTAACAAATGAAAATTTCAATGACTTCTACCTCAAAAAACATTTTTTTTCTCGATTTTATGCATTAATCATTTAAGTAATAGAATCTGCAAAAAAATTTGACTGCTCGCGATTAGATTGAACAAAAAAAAATTATGACGGGCGGAGAGCGTTGTCGGTACGGCGAGCTGCCGCGCGTCATTCACTTACCTTTTATTCTACTCAGTAATTGTAAGTAAAAAGCAATTCTTTATTTTTTTTTAATTAAAATAATGTTATTTATTCGATCATTTTACTAAAACACATTACATAAAATTAATTAACAAAATGGTTTTTTTTTATTATTAAATAAAAGAAGAAATTAAATAAGATATAATTTAATTTGTTGCTAATCTCAGTATATTTTAGCAGCTATAATGAACACCTCGTAGTCTAAGCTTGACTGATTGAAGTAAAACTTTTTTACGCACGCTTGACTTATGGAGTGAGCTGGTGAATGCGTAACGAGAGTGTTACGAAAAGTGTGATCGGGCGAGGCGAACAAAAGTTGAGAGGGAGACATAAGTTAGTGAAGATAGCTCATAGTTAGTAAAACCCAAAATAAATTTAAATATTTTCGGAAAACTAATGTATGTATAATATTTTACAATATTTTATTACAGTAAATGTTTGTTGTTTTTTCTGACAATTTCATTAAAGCTAATAATTTATAATTCAGTGATGATAGCTTTTATAGAAAGTAAAGGTAGAAACTCGAGATTAGATAACTGTAAACGGTACACCACAAAGTAATGATCCTATTATTGTTTTCAAAAGATAAAAAAAAATGTAAAATGGTGTATCAAGGAATTACTCTAAGGAAATATTTCAACGTATTTTGAAAAATGGAGAGATTCAATGCCATGAGTAATTAATTTATTCATATTAATTATAAATAAATTCAATTTAAAAAATAGGAATATAAAAAAGTTACTTTAAAGAAGTATTCTTAAATAATAAAAAAATTAAGTTAATAAAATATGATATATAATAATTTAAACATTTGTAAGTTGCATATTTAATTTTTGTAATCAATCCCTTATAGAGAAATAGGGAGCCAAACTTTGTAGAGTGTAACTTGAATCTGCCACTGATTATTTTGATTTAATTAGAAACTAGCGAGTTTCTCCGACGTTGTCCCGCCCTGATTATAAAAAAAACCCTTGACAAATGACAAGTAAACCTTCCTCATTAATTACATTCTCTACTGATGCAAGCCGCATAAAAATCCGTTCAGTAGTTTTTGGGTTTATCGCGAACACACAGACAGACGCAGTAGAGTACCTTGTTTTATACTGTGTAATGAAGTTGTGATGCGTCAACGAGTTAGAAAATATAACAAGAAGACGCACATTTTCAATACATTAGAAATGTTTTATTTTATTACAACCCGTTGAAAATCACCCAACATGTTTTTTTGTATCTCTTCATTTATCTACCTAGTGTTATGTTATATGCTTAAAAAAAGTACTCACCTATAATTAACATCTCCAGCGACAAAAACATAATTAATATCCATCATTGTAATAAAAATTGTACCTAAACATATCAGAGTGTATTGGATTACTTGAAATTTACCGAAAACTTCAATCACTTCATTTATATCGTGAATTTTATTCTGACTCGAACCGTCACTATTTTGTTTTGGCATGTTCTTATTAAATTTAATTCGTATGAACAAAACAACTTAGATTTTATTATAATGTTCTGTAATTAATTAATTAAACATTGTCCTAAAAGTGACGTGGTTGGTGATACGTGTAAAGAAGCAATGACTTACATTTATACAGTCTTTGTATAAGACAGTTCTTATCTAGTAATGAATAAATTCAAGTAATTTGTCTAGCAAAACATTATTTTTCACAAGACCCGCAATAAAACTATTGTACCCCTTATCGAACTGAAAAACTCTCAATTTTCCGATAATAAATATATGGAGGAGTTGTTGAAGCGTGTATGCTTGGTACACATATACGTTTCAACAACTCATACATATATGAATAGTTAGCTAGGTTAGCTAAGATAGGTCGCGATTTTGCATGCAACAGGCAACAGCCAAGCCGAGGTGTGCCGTGCACCCTTGAGCTGGTTGCCAAAATAAAGTCGGCTAAGTGCCTTAAGCGCTCGCCTTACTAGCCCGGTGAAACTGTTAAGACCTTGCTGGGTCAATAGCGTAGTCATTTCGAAAAAAAAAAAAACTATTATGTAGGTTTTACTATTGTTTTTGAAGTAAATATTGTTATACGCAGTGAACAATAAACGAAAATGAATCGTCATACTCGAGTTGGTGACGCTCAAGCTCACATCACAAGCTCACTCGTACATCATACTCGGCTCGACTCGATATGAAGCTTGGTTATTCTACTCGGGTCCATTCGTCATCAAGTATGTTTACAGTATGAATATGTAGATTAGCTCAAATAGGTCGTGAATTGCATGTATCAGTCAACAGCCTGAGCAGAGGTGTGCCGTGCACACTTAAACTAGTTGCCCAAATAAAATCGGCTGAGTGCCTTAAGCGGTCGCCTTAGTAGTCCAGTGAAGCTGTTAAGGCCTTGCTATGTCAATAGCGTAGTCACTCAGTCAGAATTTCTGTTGTGTGATCGTAAGCACACCTAGTACTTCACTAGGCTCAGTTTGGCAGCGGTTCAAGTTTAGGTCCGTTTCCTCGCAGAGCGCTTGAGTACGCTGCTCGCGCGAATACAGTGACACTGAATTAATTCATCATTGCAACAACATTAACAGATCACTTTCACACATGTACACGCACATAGTAGGTGGTAGAGCCACGCTGAAGTTATTATTGGTTTTAGCATGAATGGGTCGGACCGCCCGATATAGTAAAACACCCGACCCACAGAAATATCGACGTGAAGTAACAGTGTTTGTATTGTTCATGTTCGTCCGGTTAGTAAGAGCGCCGGAGGACCACCTTCCTACCGCTCTTCCCCTTCTTTCCTCTCACTCTTATCCTTCCTCTCTTCTCCCTATCCCTCGAACACAGGCTGGCAACGCACTTTCATCTCTCTTAGTGTTGCTAGCGTCTATGGACGGCGGTGATCAATTAACATCAGATGACCCTTTTTTTTTTTTTCTCGAACTGACTACGCTATTCACCTAGCAAGGTCTTAACAGCTTCACCGGACTACTAAGGCGAGCGCTTAAGGCACTCAGCCGATTTTATAATGGTAACTAGCTCAAGGGTGCACGGCACACCTCGGCTTGGCCGTTACCCGTTGCATGCAAAAATCGCGACCTATCTTAGCTAACCTAGCTAACTATTCATATATGTTTGAGTTGTGGAAACGTATATGAGTACCAGCATATTCGCCTCAACAACTCCTCCATATATATTTTTATCGGAAAATTAGGAGAGTTTTTTCAGTTCGATAAGGGAAAAAATCTTTCACAAAATAACCCTTCCACAAAGATGTGTAGCGTGTAGGCGTGCACGTGTGTGGAGGTGATCGTGTAGTGTTGTAGCAGTGATGTATGGGTGTGTCACCGTATCGCGCAAGCAACG
>JACEII010000510.1:5192-25473 GCA_014332785.1 Antheraea mylitta
CGTTTCTTACTCAGTACTCGGGAGCCACTTCTATTCTGACTCGCTTCAGGAGTGCGGCCTTCTTGGAGACTTTTATAGAATAGAAAACTACTACCTCTACTATAAATACTACCACATTACATAAAAAAACTTTTACCTAGATTTTATGGTTCCATTCTTATAGATTTGGCTGTATTGAATTATATAAATTGATTGTTCCAACAAAAATAAAATTATAGTGGTACCTGAGGCAACTAAAAATTTCCGGTATGAATAAAACAAATGCTACTTTTTGGCATAGGAGGCAAATGAACAGGCGGCTCACCTGATGTTAAGTGATCACCGCCGTCTATAGGCACTAGCAGCACCAGGGGAGCCGAAACTGCGTTGCCTATCTGTGTTGGGTTGGGAATGAGATAGGGGAAGGAGGAAGGGGAGGTGGACCTCCGGTGGTCTCACTGGCCGAACGAAACGCAACAATGCCAGCACTGTTACTTCACGTCGGTTTCCTGTGGTTCGGGTGGTATTACCCCGGATGAGCCGACCCATACATGCTGAAGCCAATAATAGCTTCAGCGTGGCTCTATCACCTACAAAAAACTGCAATTTAAATCCAAAGAAATCTAGGTTCAAACGTCGTATTACCTCTTAATTACTACAAGTGGACAGTTTCTTTGTACTCAGGTGAAGCCGTTAAGACCTTGCTAGGTCAATAGCGTAGTCAATTCGAAAAAGGATAGTTCCTTAAATTTTTAGCGCATCCTATTTATCAATTTAAATAAGACATATTACATTTTAAAAGTATTTTAATGCACTTATACAAATGTTACATTTTATATACATGTAAATTCGACAAGTAATGATGTGCAGTAATTCCACGAGTTAAATATTTATTAAACCAGTGGCAAAAAGCATTCAAGCAAGTGATGATAGTCGACTAACAGACGTTTGATATCGTGACCTCCTTTCGTTCATTGCGTGTGGTTGTTCTCCAGTTTATCACAATATTATTTTCTATTTCATTTTATGCATACACTAATGAACCAATATACCTTCATTTCTTTCTAACAACATTCACTAGACAGAGAAGAATTATCGGTGTTAAATTTTTTAAAGTTTTATTAAGGCCGTTAGTATTTTAATGTCGAAGTAGATTAACGGATTGACTTTGAGGTATACATATTACTAAATTCTTACCGTGATGTCGTCCGTGTGGAATAGTTACTTTGGGCTAGTGCAAAAAAATACACTTTGAAACATTTTCCATTGGTGCTCCACTCCTATTGGTCTTAGCGGGATGATATATAGTCTATTGCCTTCCTCGATGAATGAGCTATCTAATATTGAAATAATTTTTCAAATCGGACCAGTAGTTCCTGAGGTTAGTGCGTTGAGACAAAGAAACTCTTCAGCTTTTTAGTACTAGTATAGATAGACATAAAAATATTCAATGACCACTTTTGTAATCACTAAAGGAAGCGCCTAGCGAACCAAATAAAGCAGTAGAATAAAATCATAACCTAATTAGATAGAAGCGCAACAAGCGGTTGTAATAGGAAGACACGGTGCCAGTATATAGGTCGAGCTACTGGCCTCATGCCAGGAGTTAGTCACCGGGTGTGTGGCCAACGCGTGACGATATCATTAAAGGTTAAGTCTGGTACGTGATGTGGATGGACATTTAGTGACATCTTTGTATTTTTTCAGAAAGAGAATAAGGTCGAATGAAATCTTGACGTCAATATTTGTTCACCTTCACAACCAATCATTCATAAGGATGTCATTTAGAACTAATTTGTGTGGACTTTGCCTTTATATTCCTAAAATAGAAAATGTATTAATTAATATGAGTATATTTTACTTACATGTTTTTATATGTAGGTACTATTAATCCTCTTTCGAAAAAACCTTGGTGATTTGTTTTGCTCAGCCCCACCAAGCTTTGCAATATACTTTACAATAGGTGGTGTTTCGTTTTGAAGATAACGGTAACAAACTCACGGGTACCAAAGCTAATATACTCAAATCAGAAATTTTCCATGTTGCGAAGCGTATAACATAAAAATTACCGAACAAATTGAAATTAGTGTTCAAATTCATATAAAGTTGAATAGGGGTTAAGTAGTACCTAATGGTACAATTACTATTCAAGAAATAAGTATAGTTTAGCTATTCAAATAAAATAGGTATCTAACACCCGTGGATCATCAAAAGCGTTTTCACGTCAACAAGTCAGTACCAGCTACTTTTTAAAAACAGACACACATCTTCAGGTGTGATAGAAATCTAAGACTCGGGAGAGGTTAATCACAGCGGTCATGTTTAAGGTCGCTGAAATAAAATCAGATAAACTGGGTGCTTGTTTTTCAGTAACTCTTTATAAATAGTATTCTCAAAAGCCTCTATAGAAACCAATTTGAATTAAAACAGTGTTATATATTTTTTATTAAAATTATAAGTCTCTTTCAGACAAAATATATTTAAGGATTAACCTTAAGTTTGCACACTAAAAATCTAAAATATCCGAACAAATAACATGAAGCATCTGTGTGTATTTTTAAGCATGAAGCTAACTTTTAAAATGGATTAAATATTTTTAATATTAACTAGTAAAAAAAAAAACAAAAATGTATACATCATAGTTTTGTCTTCCAATTATTTATTTAAAAAAAAATTGTATTCCATACATTCCCATTTAATTTGAGGTTTCAATTGAAATGTATGTGTTATGAATGGCTTGCTATTGAATTTCAGCTGAAAGTGGCCAGTTATATGGCACTGTGCGTGTTGTGGAAAGACTGGATGGCGTCACAGTTCACGCACACAAAGCCGTGTGGGCGGGGCGTCGCGTGCGCAGCCGACAACTGCCCGGCGCCCCAATGTACAGTCACCGATAAAACCTATCAAGTTTCCTTAAAACTTATCTCAAATATTATAATATTTTTAATCGCGAATTAATTAGGCCCTAACAAATCGCTACGAACATTATTAATGAGCAAGTCGAATACACACGGGATCAATCTACTGATACGGTCAAATACCCAGGCAATACGGGCACACGTACAATCATATCTATTTTTTGTGGCTTTGAAATTTACAGTTCAGAAAAACCAATGATGGGGTTCGTACGTGTCATGACATAAACAACTTCTTTGTTGTTTTTAATATTATTCTTTATTGAGATGATATATTTACTATATGCGATCTACATTAAAGGGCTAATATAACTACAGTCCTTGTCAGTCTTTTTGGCTGTTCTGAATATAGTGGTAAGTTCAGGATTTTACATCAAGAATTTTATACAAAATAATGTCGAATATTATTATGTATTTATAAAATTGAGGTTTTTTGTCCTTAAGCTATCTTGATGTTGTACATATAATATAATACGTATATATAAATTTGTGTACTGCACAATTATATTCAGAGCGGGCAAAAAGTTTGCAGAGGACTGTAAAGTATTCAATTGAACAAGGAACAATACTATATTGGTAGAAATGAGTTCGCAAATCATCAATTATCTTTTAATAATTTTTATTCTGCATTTGTAGATTTCCTTATTATAGGTACTTTAATTTAACCGATTAATTTACATTGATTATGGATAATTAATCAATCAAATTTACCGATTTTTTGTATAAATAAAATTTGGTAAAACAAAAGGGTAATAAGTTGAAAGCAAGTTTAAAACTGAGAAATATTAGTTGAAAAGAGTCAAATGTATATTTTAAATTTAAAATGTTTTGTATTCGAGCATATAGTTAGTGAGCCAGCGCACGCCATATACGGGGCGCGTCGTCCCCCTCCGACGCCGCCCGCCCTCAACGCGTGTTTGGCTCACGTTTCGTCATAGATTAAGTCGAAAATATTTTGTTCGAGGCGTATATTTTTCAAAATATCGAGCAATTTTTCAAAAATGATTAGTTTTAATGACAAACATAGTTATTTTTAGAACTACTATTATATTCTAAATTATATTCGCTGTTCGTATTTGTACTAGCTATAAAAATAGCGTACTTCGGAAAATCATATGGTAGTAATCATTAGTAAAAACATAGTCTGTACACGTTAAAAACTATTTGTTTTAATTTTAATTGATCATGGTTATAAAATTATCAAAATAATATATTAAAAACAGGGTATGTCGTAAAGACGCTCAATAGAAATGAATTTTTTTATTACAAGGAAACACCCTAATAATAAAAAATAGAATATAAAACCAACATCGCGTTGTGTTTTCAGCTGGTCACCCATTCTAGAACTGACCGCGCCTGACGTTCCTTGAACTTCGGTGATGGGACTAGAGCCGGTGTTTTAAACACTCTACCCAACATTGTTTACTACCACTATATTTTGTCACGCGAGTTCTTCATTCTTCATTTCTTGGCAGTTGTCAAATAAAGAAGCGCTATGGGATATCTACTATCAATCACGACAAAATACAATCTTTTATAATCTTTTGATAATAAAACTTTCTATATAATAATCCTTTAAATTATTACCCGGCAAATCTATAATAATAGTTATATCTATAACTTTTGTTTCAAGAAAACCACCCGGGATTAGATTGCAAAGACAATAACGACGTCAAAGTCCAAAGAAACTCGTATTAGTTGCAGAATTTCTTTATTCTTTTCTCTAATGATTGCCGTCACGGGTTGTTTTAAAGTGAAAATTAATTATACCTACTTCCACGTCTACTTTCATCAAACAATCAATGATCTGGCGCGTGTTTGTTTACTCGCCAGCCGTGATGCATTTGTTTTTTCTCAACGTGCGGTCTAGTGACTTGGCTCTCATGATGTACGTTTAGACTTTGATTTATTTGGGACATTCGACATGTAGAAAAACTGTTACATCTCTATAACAAAATATATTGTGGAATACTTTTATTTTTCTAATACTCGCTGTGCGTTGTTTGTCATCTCAAAAATTGAAAGCAAAAATATAATTTACTTGTAAACAATGTTATATGCTTGCGTTCCCATGTCTGCAAATGCACACCACACCGTTTACCTAATTTATTAATGTTAAGAAAACAGGTCGCTGAATAGGCAGTGGTTATGAAAATCGTAGTTTCTTAAAACTTCGACATTTTGATAATAACATTTTTTTTAACATGGACTAAGCTTCTGAAAAGAAAATTAAAAACAAATCACCAATATATATCCAGTAGCTATTATTTAATGCACGTACAATACCAGATATATGTGGTTTTATTAAGATATATAATAAAATACCCTTTATGTTTGAGATTGATAAACTCTAACACGATTTGAATATTCACTATGAATGTTTGCGAAGCTTTTCTACATGCAAATTATTTTTATGCATTCATTTTACTAGTTTATTTATTACTATGTAAATCTGCATCATATTAATTTCCATGCCGTTTGGTGAAATGATCTTTATGCGTAAGCCGCTGTGAATGCAGAATACGAGTATATCGACGCCCACTGTTTATATGTATTATATTCACTCCTACGTCATTTATTACGTATTTCGTCTTTGGATATTGAAAATATAGAGAAACTATTATTATATCTCATTCTTAAAAGTTAATCTATTTTAACATCAGGGAATAGATATATGTTATTTAGTAAGATTTAGTAATAGTATTCCGCGTAATCTGCGACCACCATACTATCTCTTTTAGTTTGTAGTGTTTCTTGTAGTTCGGTGAAGCTGTGAAGGCCTCAAAAAGCCAATAGCGTAGTCAGTTCGAGGAAAAAAAACTAGTGTTTCGGAATCAACCATTATCTATCCAAATACCAAGGAGGGTAGCGTTCAAATCAAACCATAAATACTTTATTCAATTTTAAACCTAAGAACGCCTTCTTATTATGAACGTCAAACTATCACCGGTTCGGAAAACAGCACAGTCATCGAGAACAACTAGCAAGGAACTCCATCGGATGTGATATTTGCCACGGGTGAGCGCGTTGCAGTTAGTACGAAACCTTTTTAAAGAAAGTATTTAATATGTATTTAACTTTTTTTCTAATAACAGCGCCAGTGTTTCAAATAATAATGCCAAATAAAATATAAAAACAGGCATTAAACTAAAACTTGCCTTATTTGTTTTAAAAATATATGGAATTATTTATGAAAATTAACGGTTAAGACTTCCTTGCTCGATATGGAACTGCATGGATAATTTGTTATTACTCCGGCACGTTGCACTGCCGGTCTAGCCGTTTGTTTTACACTGGTTTACTGTTACCGTAAACACTTCGTTTGTTTGTATAAATTAAAATTAGAACTTGAATATTGAATGACATACATTAATTACCGATCGGAATAACTCAGAATATTCTTTAGGTAAACTTAGTTGGTACTCTGACGAAGAAATGAAATAAATAACTGAAATAAAAAAAGGCGAGACTGTCATGAAAACTATGAAAACTAAAAACAATGGAATAACTGTGTCCTTATTTGAACTTTTGAATCAATTACAGTATAATTTATTAAAATTCCATAGTTTGTAAATTGAAATTATAAAAATTAATTTTGTAGTGGTAGAGCCTCGCTGGAGCTATTACTGGTTTCAGCATGAATGGGTCGGCTCGATCGGGGTAGTACCACCCTCTCGCAGAAAACCGATGTGAAGTAACAGTGCTTGCATTGTTGCGTTTCGTTCGGTCAGTGAGAGCGTCAGAGGCCCACCTCTCCTCACCTTCACTCTATTCTTTTTACTTTCTCACCACCACTCTCATCGTCCTGAACACAGGCTGGCAACGCACTTGCGACTCTCCTGGTATTGCCTGTGAGCGGTGGTGATCATTTTACATCATCTTAACCACCTGTTCGTTTACCTCCTATGATATAAAAAAAAGTTTTTTACCTCCATTAGTAATCCGAAGAATAATTATATACAGTATATTGATAAATCGCACATACAATTATAATGGGCTGAATAAGCTCAATTGAAATATAAATATTACATGTACACAGGCTTCTGTACTACATACGTTGTTAGTCTGACGCAAGCACAAACGTCGCAAGCCTCCGAGGTCATCTCTGACGCGTATTCACAAGTTGCCCCCCAACAAAAAATCGTTCAAAGCAGCAAAAGAAGTTTCCTATATGCCTTTAAGAACCAAGTCCTCCTTGATGCACGGCTACGTGTATCTATTCTCAATACTCCGCGAATTGTATTAATTTTTAAAACACTGACTATCGTTTATATTTAAAAAGTAAACGTTACTTTATCTTAGATAAGCCCTTACCCATAATTACTTTGGACTAACGCTAACACGCAGCGGAAGCTCTCAAGAGGAAGAAAAATCCCGATCTTGAAATATTTTTCATTGGTGCTCCACTTCAATTAGTCTTAGCATGATAATATATAGCCTATAATCTTCTTCGATGAAGGAGCTAGATAACACTAAAAGATTTTTTTTATCGGACTAGTAGTTCCTGAGATTACCCCCTACAACGTCACAAACTTACAAACTTTACCTCTTTATAATATTAGTATAGGCTAGTATATGCCAAGATGGTAAAATGCATCACTATAAAAGTTTACATATACAAGTGTATCTACAATAGAAGGCGCTGCAGTACATCGACTTCTGTACCGTTCAGTTAATCACCAGAAAAATTGGTAAAAAACATGTTCGTTTTGTTGTAACTTAACTATCTCTCACAACAAATAATAACAAAAACAAATGCGCGCGATACCGAATATTTATTTGGTAATATTGTAAAGACGAAAGTCACTTTGTATTTTTATTAGTTTTACACACCTAAATTTGTGTACTATTCGCGACGATATTTCACATACAATTAGCCTAAAATCTTAAACACAGATTACATTCCGTCTGGAAATACAGATAGCCAGAAAATATTAAATATCTTATGAAAATATATGAAGAATGTTAAGAATAAAACAAAATACTAAATTACTAACAAGTTGTTAACGTTTTTATATATATACATTTTTTTACGATTATATCAAACGAAAAAGATAAGCATTGTAGTTGTGTTATTTTGAATGCCATTTCTAGATTGATCTAGCGTATTTTCGATATTCTACTACGTCGTCAAAAGAAAAGATTTGATGAATTTACAACTATTACAAAAAAAAAACTATGCGTCAATTATTCTAAATATACTTTCGAACATATCACAGGATTGTTCGGTTTGGTAAATTTAGTGCTTTGTAAATTTTCTCCTTTCATTTATGTAACTTGTTTACAAAAAAATGAGTAAAAATCAATTACATATTAACTTTAGCAAGACTATTACTGTATTATAATAAATATAGCATTTAATAATAACACTCGTTGCGTGTGCGTGTAACATGATATGCGTACGCCCATTCCATATATGGCAGTAATAGAAGTCGACGTCCAATAGCAAACAGTAGACTTCCCGCCCAATGTTTTGTTGCAGAATGAACGCCGTTTCATAAAACAATCTTAATGCTTACAATATATCTATATATGTATTTAGATAAACACTAATACTTGTTATATAAAATATAGGTAATAAGAAAATGGAAATGTAATATTTTATAATATTTTCGAATGTTTTTAAGCCCACTGTAGTGGTTATGTCATCCAGGACAGAAAGATAAATTGTCATCGCTTCTATATATGAATACGCGAAGAAAAAAATGTACCCATTTTAAGATACACTGCGCGGAAGGGGCGTGAGATTTGTCACAGTTGAAGTTCACATCTAGAAAAGAATTGAAGAAGAATAAAAATGTAATGTAATATGCGTTAGAAATAAATAAAATTAAATAGACGAAAACCTTTATTGTCTTAGTTCATACAGATTACTTAGTGTTTAAATACATAATAATCAAACATCAGTATCTTCTAGTCTGAGGCCAAAGTCATTTTAATTAGAGGAGACACTAAATACTTTATTTATTATATATATATTTTTAATATATGTATATTTGTTAAATAAATCGTAAATGCAAATAAAAATTAATTCATACTTACTTATTTATAAATGCTCGCAGATAACGTAATAGAGCAAGACTAAACATATGACAAAAGAGTCAAATATTTACATCGTGAAAAGTTTGAAAAAGAAAACTACGGTTGAGCAACTATTTGGAAATTTGAAAACATGTATTGTATGTCATTGTATAAGAGGTGCAAATTATTTGTTGGTTCTGTACTAAGCCAATAACTTAATTTGAGTGATAAGAACAAAACAGGCAAATTAGGTAGGCGTTAATAATTGGAAGATTTAAAAATAATTAGAACAATCGAATTTTTTATGAAGTACACACATCAAAAAAGTCTAAGCAACATGCGTGATATTACAAATTTTACCATTTATATTAATTAATTTCTAAGTATTTACTCAAACAAAGTGCGTAGGTAAGTAAACTTTTTTGTTATTGATGACATTCTGGCTGGTTGTAAAAAAAAATTTGATTATGTTTTGTTTTTCCATAAAATTCAGATGACTACGAATTTGTTTGAATTTAAGTGCGTTTTAATTGCTACGTTTAGTCTTGATCTTATAATTTTACCAACCATTTAAATAAAGTTAGCGACAAAATTTAATTATTAAATATTCTTTACGTCATGAAGCGACGTCATTTGATGGCCGATGAAATGCAAAGAGCTGTAGGGATGTTGCAAGCGGGAAGTAATTAATCTCAGGTATCTCGATATTTTGGCATTCATAGAAGTGTTATTTGTCGTCTTTGGCAGCGCTACAATAATACAGGAGAATCCGCTGAACAGCATCCAGGCCGTAAAAGGAGTACAACCACTCGGCAAGACCGGTACATACAAGGCTGCAAGATGCCAGCCGATGTTAACCGCTGGAGAGATGAGTTTGAGGCTATAAATTTCAAGTGGTGTTGATGTAAGTCCTCAAACTGTGCATAATCGACTGCATGAGTACGGCCTATGAGTTCGACGCCCAATCAGGTGCCCACCGATACGTCACGGGAATCGCGCTCGTCGATATGAATGGTGTAGAGAACGCATAACATGGACCCAGGAACAATGGGATAAAATTATGTTTTCCGATGAGTCGCGATTCGGGTTTAAGCCTGATACAAGAAGGGTGCGAGTGTATCGTTGGCCCGGAAATACTGAAAGGCTCAGGTGCGTTCAGGAAGTTCATCCATACAGCGGCTCAACAGTTATGTTATGGGCGGGTATTATGAAGAACAGGCGAACTGAGCTCGTTTTTGTAAATGGAAACATGAATGCTGAAAATTACATTGAGGATATTCTCAGACCTTATGTCTACCCATTTGCACAAACCTTTGGCTCCGATTTTAGGTTAATGCATGACAATGCGCGTTCACATACAGCTCGGCGAACCAGTGAATACTTTGCAACGGAGAACATCCGGGTATTGCCCTGGCCTGCACAATCGCCAGATCTCAACCCCATCGAGCACGCATGGGACAAGCTCCAGAGACGTGTTTTGAAGGACTTGGACGGAGCGACAACAACCCAACAGCTGAAGGATTTGCTACAATTCCATTGGGAGCGAATACCGCAAGATGACATAAACAGTCTCATTAATTCAATGAATAATCGTTGCCGACAAATTCTGAATAGCAGAGGAGACCATACTTTGTATTAAATTGTTCTATTCTTTCACAATAAATACATTTTCTTTAGAAATTTCATTTTGTAAAAAAAAGTTTAGTTTCTTATGTATCTTAGTTTCTACAGTATATTCTAATATTGTTCATTTCTGTTATTAAAAGAACTTATAAAGACAACAGCTGTTATTTTTACATCATAGAACCCTAAAGATATTATTTTAAAAATAAAATACAACGTTATAATGTGAAGAACCATCCTAAAATTTAAATTAGTACATGTTGCTTAGACTTTTTTGATGAGTGTATATCTATTACGATAAGGTCAACTCAATTAAAAAACGGGACGGTCTTGAAATAAATTTTCTTAGAGCGCTAAATTTAATTCGCAATAAAGCTATCATTTAAGTAACTTTTTTTTCTGTAAATAGAACTCTATTCTAATCTATTATTTTACTACTATAAGTGTAAAGAAGTTTAACGATGTAAATAACCTTGAACAGCGCAAGGATGTTTTCACCGGTACAACTGCGTGGATGCGGGGGTACATCTCACACCACTGGGTGCACCCAGACACCCCTATCTCCCGGGTCGACACTTGTTGATCGAGAGCCCGGAAAGTTGGGTACGCGTTGAGCGTTCATGTTTTGTGGCATTCGATAACATATTTCTTTTATAAGTGCGTATCTATCTCAAACAAAGAATATGATGAAAAATACTTGTACTTCAAAATATAGTGACTTTTAGATATAATTATAAGTATAATACTCTAAATAATAAAAAATATTAAATTAAATAATAATAAAAATCATCCAATATACTTAATTATGTATATATAGGCGCGCGACCATGTTGCCATCTGGTTTCAATGTAGTACGTGACAATTAAATCAAAGCTTCATTATTTATAGTGCCATCTATCAGCTAATTCAATACCACAGGTAATATTATTAGCAACTCTTTGTTATACAGTAAATAAAATATATAAAAATACGAAAAGTTAACAATAATAAGTAATGAATCAGATTAATTGTGATTGAACTGAAGTTTTGGTTATGTTTAATTGATATCCTAACCTGATGGTACAGAAACGTGACGCCATATTGCCGTAAATGACTTCCGTCGCATTGTCGTCCAGTTACCTCCTAGTCACGCATAAAGTAGTTATACTTGAAAACATTGCGTGTATCAGTGTGTACACGCGGAGGAAGTGAAACTTATTTGGGTTATACGTGTTACATTATATAAGCATATATGAGAATTCTCATATATAAAGTCCCATACTATAAGTACTTAATTATACATCTACTCATATACATTCGATCCAGACAGACACTTGTACAGTCACATACCCAACATTTAACTATTTATATGTATATTATTAGAAAATTCTTATAATTTTCATAAATTATACTAATAAATATTCTTGTAATTGTACATAATTAATGTAAACTATACTCATAGTTTTACAAAAATACACTAACTAAGGTAGTAGATAAGGACATCACTACGATGAGGGAACAACTATAATTTCGTCGCCACAAGTAGAGATACCTAGTTTTTATTAATTTAGTATGACATAATTGTAAACGTAATCAATCACTATATGTACATCGTCATTTCTTTAGCAGTGAACGCGGACCTAGGAACAATATAGGTTCAAGAATAACAACTATCACAAGGAATTTTCCTTCACAACTGCTGACTATGGGCAGTTATAAACTAGTAATAACAAAGCTTTAGATTCTGTTGCAATATCTGTATAAGATTTCTATAAATTGGCCACAAATTATTCATCAAAACAGTGCCTATACATTTCAACAATAGATTTAAAGTTGCTGCAGCCAAACTAGTTTCATAACAAAGTATAGGTTACATTAAAAAACGTAGTTATAGCCAAAGTAGTAATGAATGCAATGAACTGTTATTAATTCCGATTTGATATCATTTAATGAATAACCTACAAGTAAGAACCCCATTCGTAGTAAGTAGTAGTAAATTACAAAGCTAATCTGTCACAATAAATATACAATAAGCGGTATCGCCGCTTTAATCGTCAAATGACATGTCATTTCCATAATAAAATAGACAGGAAAACAATATATGCAACAACATGCCGCTTTGATATATCGGACATCAAAGTATTCCCATACTTTGTCTCTGTTATAGTGAGCCATCGTAGACAGCACTGTATGAAGGAATAATACTTATAATCCACAAGTGTTCACTTGTGATTTGAAAGTGATAATTTTGAGGACCATAAAGGTAAAACTTATAAATATTATAGTAAGCGTTAATTTTCCTTCTGCATAGAATTGAGATTGGTCGCTACGTCTCACCGTAACAAAAAATGTTTGTTATATATTCGTGTGAAGTATACCTAAAACAGTTGAATCTGAAAGGAGTAACAGAGAAAGCGAAATATTATAAAAAAAAAATTAAACACTGCGTTCTTGGTTGACGATTGAACCTGACGTTGACACTGCTGGTATCTAACTGTAAAATATAAAAAAAATATAATTAATTAAATATTTGTTGCAGATTAACGTGTAATGACCACAATCGATTATACGTGTTTCGCTCCGTCACGGAGCATCCTCAGATCGATGTTTACTTACTCATTTTTCGCTCTGTCTTGCTTTTAACTTATTCAAGTATATCAGGTAAATAAAATAAGACGGTTTTTGATGCCGTGAGACGTAGTAGCGGTGAATCAATTCCACGTGTAAATGCAAACTAACGTACACTATAATATTTAAAATTAAAGCTTATATTCAGGTACTTTGCAGTCAGGTCATTAACCTCTGTTTTTGATAGCCACTCGTGTTTACAAAGCGGCTTTCGGTAATCTACTGGAGTGTTTGCCGACAAAGAGGACGCTGCTGGCGGTCGACGGACGGCGCCAGCGCACCTGATCCTCTCGACTTCATATAGGTACTTAGCTTTAAGTGTGGCTTTTCAAATGTCAAGGGTACAGTCGTTATCTTGTTTCCTGTAATTGAATATGGACGTCATAATAACAGTCATGTTGCTTGTTCTTTCGTTGCTTACGGTAGTGTAACTAGGATAAGCTTAGATCTCAACATGTTCAGTTAGAATTGACTTTAAATGTGGAAAGTGAAGTTTCTCATCACTTGTTGACATTAACTGTTTTTTTTTGTTTTTTCCAACAATTTAGATGTAGTTTTGATATTTAGAAATTCATGCAAGTAAAGGACTACATAAAATAATAAATCAATTTAATTTTCAATATTCGTAATGCACTCTACTGTTATATAAACCGTAAGATCGATTAAATATTTACAGTCGACAAGCTTACGTATGGGGTCTATAAATAATTGCATAAACCATTGTTTATGAAAAAGGTACAAAAATATAGTAAAATACAAGAAAATATAGAACCCCTTCTTTAAATATATCGTAAGAATAAAACGATAGCTGATATTGCTAAATATCGGCTTGAAAGCGGTAATTTGGATTATTTACCAACATTAACTAAACCTTTCTAAAAGTAATCACACAATTACCTAAAAAAACGATTTTGAAATATTCTTCATTGGTGCTCCGCTCCTATCGGCCCTAGCCTGATGATAACCTATAGCTTTCTTCGATAAATGAGCTATTTAACACTGAAAGTATTTTTAAAATCGAACCAATAGTTCCCGATATTAGCGCGTTCAACCTACTAAACAAACAAACCTTCCAATTGTATCATATTAGTATAGATTATTACTCTTCTCTCGTACTTAACTCCAGTCGTCATTTAAATTACAATAACGTTTGATAGAGCGGACCGCTTTTAATGAAGCAAAAAAATAGTTACTCCTGGGGATATGATTTATGATTATCTTGCTGAGATATTATTGTGAACTCAGTACTTTAACAGTGATGCGTGGTCATACAAACAGACAGACAGACGTTTCTAAAAATGATTGAAATGTTTTCTATTACTTATTTCTTCTAGACACCTAGAACAATTTTTTTCACGAAAATCGGAAAGTACAGTTTACATTTCCAGTCTTATTATATGTGTAGATTAATGCGAATCGAAATATTTCACTAGATAGAGAGGACAACACAAACTAAGCAAATTATATTTTACCTTGAGAGTATTTTAGAAATAAGACACAGTAACGATGCAATGGATCGTAAGCCAAGTTAATCATGTATAAAAGAATGGCACATTTACTGAACACGCCCACTCGCATCGGGTAAAGGGTTGGGACCTCATGCGCACCTGAACATCGCTGGTGGACGCACGCAATGACCCATAAAACCTTTTCACGGCAGAATCGACACGTTTGTCCGCTTAACCGCATACAATAAACAACTTTAATGTTGCTTATTTCTTCGTAATTTTTGCATATACTATATATTTACTGAAGGGTATTTCTTTTACGATGAGAGTAATGAATGGAAAGTTCGCGAATAAAATGTATTTTTATAATTGTTATTATCTAGCGGGCACGGAGGTTGTTGTCCTGCCCTGATAATAGAAATAATAACGTAGACAAATTATATACTAAAATCTTCCTCATGAATCAGTCTATTTACTGGTCAGAACCACATGAAAATTCGTTCAGTAGTTTTTGAGTTTATTGGGAACAGACAAACAGACATGACAGAGGACTTTGTTCTATACTATGTAATGATAATATCGGTGTTGCTAATTTCTTTGTACTTTCTGCATATACTAGCTACATAGCTTCTGCCTGCGACTTCGTCCGCGTGAAATAATTATTTTGTGCTACCGCTAAATTTAATTCACGACTTTATTTACGTAGAAGGTGAATATATTTTTAAATACCTACGTTAATCCTGCTTTTTAAACATTCTTCATTGTTGCTTCGCTCGTATTGCCCTTAACGTGATGATATATAGCCTATAGCCTTCATCGATAAATGAGCTATCTAACACTTGAAGATTTTTTTGAAATCGTACTAATAATTCCTGAGATTAGTGGGTTCAAGCGATATGTGTGGAAACACATAATCGTTATGCGTTGCGAAATACCGAGATGCGTAACAATAAATTTAGCGCGCTATCTGGTCCAGGGGTTTTTTTACACAAATCAAAGAGGCGTGGAAACATTAATTTAGGGTTATTATCCGAAAGGCATAGGTGTGCGTATGTTTATTTTGCGCCTTTATCGGAATTAATTTTAACATTAGTTTTCAGCGCGACATGTAGCCGAAGTTTACTTACGCAGCAGGTATGGGACTTGCACCAGATTAGAGTTTATTCTTCTGCGACAATTTGCAGTTAGACTAAAACAAAATCTCAAGATCTTGCAGTGTAAAATGTGCAAGAAGCAATTATATGCCTATTTAATAGCACTCGATGGGCATTATTTAGGCTTGTATTCGTACTGCTATAGATGGATAATGCACACTATTCACTCACCTTACAATCCCCTATCCCCTTAATTTCAGTACATTCAGCATTCCTGTTTATCTATACATAAAAACAAGTTAGTATCATTCCAACATCTACAACAGACTGTTGTCCTAAATTATATTATTGTATTTTTATTTTATTTTTAAACCCGAAATCCGTCGAGGTTCTTAACAGTGCGCACATATTCTTTTTTTATATCATAGGAGGCAAACGAACAGGTGGGGCACCTGATGTTAAGTGATCACCACCATCCAAAGACACTAGCGATACCTGAGGAGTCGCAAATGCGTTGCCAGCCTGTGTTGGTGGGGAAGAGGGAGGGTGAAAGGGAGAGAGGGAAGGAAGAGGTGGGCCTCCGGCGCTCTCACTGGCCGAACGACACGCAACAATGCAAGAACTGTTACTTCACATCCGTTTTCTGTGGGTCAGGTGGTACTACCCCGGGCGAGCCGACCCATTCATGCTGAAACCAGTTATAGATTCAACTTGGCTCTACCACCTACTTTATGATGCTAGCCCAGTATAAATTTATCGATGCAATAATTTTCATACTTCCAAAATAAGCAATCAATTTTCAATACTAACAAAATATTGTCCAAATAAGAATTCGAATAAAAAAAATCATGCTATTTTTTTACGATGTTTTTTGAACATGATAATATTTACTATTAAGTATGAAGCTATATGACTTGATTTATAAGACATCAATTATAATGTAAGTCTATATATAGGGGTCTGCGGACAACTCGAGAAACGTTTGACGTCATAACATAAGTACCGCTGGTACTCAGAGACGCAAAAACACGAGTCGAGTGGTGAAATTCCAGTTAATGATTTAACGTAACTCGAATCGAGATCTGTTTTTCTTGAAAAATAATCTTTAAGGTGTATGAAATTTTTATATAAATGATTTTAATAAAGCCGGTAACGCACTTGTGACTACCCCGGTGACTATGGACGGCGGTGATCACTTATCATCGGGTGACCCGTCTGTTCGTTTGCCTCCTATAATATAAAAAAAAAGTTTTGGTTACTCATCTAGTGTATGTCTGTGTGTTCACTTAGTTCAATGATCCCCAAACTTTTTATTTTCGCAGACCTCCTGTCTTTTGAATTTAACCATAAAACATTTAGTTTGTTAAATAAAAAAAAAATTAAAGGTTATTAATGTAAAGGGGAAAAATAGTTTTAGTGAATGGGTAACAAAAGGCATTAAAAAAAGTAGAGATCAAATATATGATCTTTATTGTAGGAGATCACTAACAAGTAGTGAATCCTTTCATGCTTATGTTAGAAATTATTCTAAAGTTTTTAAACATGTTTATATTGCTGCCAAAGCAAAGTTTTTAGGTAATAAAGTTCACGAATCAAGAAATAAGACCAAGACTGTTTGGCATATCATAAATAAAGAATTAGGTAAAAATAAAATAAATAATAATTCACTTAATCTAAATGTGGACGGAGTACATATTTCAAAAAGTACAGAGGTAGTATCTGTTTTCCAAGATTATTTCACTAATATACCTTTACAAGTAACAAAGGATGTAACATCATCAACCCAGGGTGCCGCAGCTCTTAAAAAGTATGTGTTCACCTATAGATTCAAAATTCAAATTCTTATCTATTTATGCAGGTGAAATAATAAGGACTTTCAAGCAATTAAATTTAAAACACACCGAAGACATATTGGGTAAATCGGTAACAGTAGTACAGTCTTTAATTGTTACTATTTCACCACATTTGGCTAACATATTTAACCAGTGTATAGCAAAAGGAACTTTCCCCAATTTAATGAAAATAAGCAAAGTAGTTCTTTTGTTTAAATCAGGCTGCAGAAGTAGTCTTGGGAATTATAGACCTATTTCTGTACTTCCGTCGTTAAGTAAAGTTTTTGAAAAGATTATGCTCAACCAATTAGTGGACTATTTCAATGTGCATAAGTTTCTGGATGGTCGACAGTTTGGTTTTACGAAATCGAAATCTACTACTGTCGCTGGGGCAACGCTCATAAGCTATATATTGAGTGCCTGGGAGGATTCGCATGATGCAGTTGGTGTGTTCTGCGATCTGTCTAAGGCCTTTGATTGCGTTGACCATAGTACACTTATTCTAAAATTAAAACATTATGGTATTTGTGGAACTTCTCTCGACTCTCGACTCTAGTATCTTATTTAAAAGATCGTTGTCAGAAAGTTAGCATACAAGGGGTAACCTCTGGAGGATCCTTTGTGCGAATTGGCGAACCTCAGGGCTCTATACCAGGGCCGTTCTTGTTCTTAATTTACATAAATGATCTGCCGCTAATGGTCAATAACTGTGCTGACATGGTGCTTTTTGCAGACGATACTTCCATTATATTTAAAGTGAAAAGGACAGATTCAGAGGTTATGCATATAAATAATACTCTAAATGAAATTTCTCATAGGTTTGCATTAAATAACTTAGTGCCACACAAAACAAAATGTATAAGATTTGTTTTGCCTAATGTTCCACGAGTTGATAGCAGCATCAGGATTGAGGAGAATTTTGTAGAGTTAGTTGATAATATTGTATTCTTGGGTATCACACTGGATTTAAAATTACAATGGGGTCCTCAAATTAAACAATTGGCAAGCAAATTAAGTTCTGCTGCATCTGCAGTACACACAATTCGCCAGCTAACTGATATTGCCACTGCTAGGTTAGTCTACTTCGCCTACTTCCGTAGCTTAATGTCTTTAGGGGACAGCAGCTGAGGTAGACACCATATTTTTATTACAAAAACGAGCAGTTAGAGCAATTTACAATATGGGACCTCGTGAAACCTTAAAGACTAAGTTCAAGGAATTCGGTATCTTAACTCTGCCTTCCTAATACATTCTTGATAATTTAATGTATGTCCGAAAGAACCTTGATAAACTGGATTTCGTAAAAGGCCAGCATAGTCTAAATACTAGGAACCGTGACAAACTGGTTATCCCATGTGTTAGACTTAGTAAAATGAGTAATAGTTTTTTTTGGGAAATAGTGTACGGTTCTATAACAAAATTCCAAAGGATATTACCGATTTGCCGGATTGTGAATTAAAGCGCCATGTCAAGCGGGTTTTGGTCTCAAAAGGCTATTATTGAGTGGATTAGTATGTAAACGATAGTGATGTCTGGAATTGACTCATCTCTGTGCCTCCATTAAAAACGTTTCTGTCATGTATGTATGTATGTAATATTATATATATTAAAAAGATAAACCAGATCGAGTTTCTTGCCGGTTCTTCTCGATGACTGGGTTGTTTTCGAAGCGGTGGTAGTTTTTGACGTTCATAAGTGCCTTATTAGGGCCTAAACTGAATAAAGTAATTTTGATTTTAGATATTGTGAATAACATTTCATTTTACTATAGAATTAATAATAATTCAATACCTCTCTCGTTTAAATTAAATTTCAACAAAAGTACCTTCAAAAATAATTGTATTGAGTCTCCCCATAGCCGATCAAGATTTTTCTTCCGATTGCCGGCTGCATGTAGTTATGTAATTCTCTGAATATTAAATTTTATGAAGCTCTTAGTAAAATTCCATAAATATTTCCCTTTTACAAACACACTATAATGTCTTATTATTACATTTATATAAAGTTTTTGTTTTTAACGACCGGCTTAAATGAAATTCACTATTTTTGACTCTATTTGCAACTCGCCGAATCCCAGTTTTCGCCGACATGGACACCTTGAAGTTAAAAACCGACCCCCAGATGCCCATATGGAACACTATGGGAACCTATCCCTTAGTTATCCTAAAGTAAGTAATGCACTTTACCATGGTTTAGATAATTTCTTTCGGAAGATTTACAGCATATAATACAATGTATTGTACTACACATTACTACTAATGTACCTAATCTATACTAATATATAAAGCTGAAGAGTTTGTTTGATTGTTTGTTTGTTTGGTTGAACGCGATAATCTCAAGAACTACAGATCCGATTTAAAAGTTTCTTTTAGTGTTAGATAGCTTATTTATCGAGGATGGCTCTAGGATACATATCATCACGTTAAAATCAAAAGGAGCTGAGCACTAATGAAGAATGTCTCAAAATCGGGCTACTTTGGAAGCTTCCGCTGCGTGTTAATGTCAGTATTATACGCGTTGCCATGGTAACGCGATAACATTCTATTAAAAATATTTTCATGGTTTATTTTGTATTCCTATTCAAAAAGTTTATTCTACGTTAGTTTTGTTTTCGATTTTTAATTATACGTGTTACGTTTATATCGCAAACATTTCTTAAGTTTATTTTGTGTTGTTATTCAGAAAGTTTAGTAGTAATAATATTCGTCCAATAATACAGTCGAAGGAATTAATCCATACAGCCAATTCTGAAGTTGTCAATA
>JACEII010000511.1:0-20281 GCA_014332785.1 Antheraea mylitta
TATTGACAACTTCAGAATTGGCTGTATGGATTAATTCCTTCGACTGTATTATTGGACGAATATTATTACTACTAAACTTTCTGAATAACAACACAAAATAAACTTAAGAAATGTTTGCGATATAAACGTAACACGTATAATTAAAAATCGAAAACAAAACTAACGTAGAATAAACTTTTTGAATAGGAATACAAAATAAACCATGAAAATATTTTTAATAGAATGTTATCGCGTTACCATGGCAACGCGTATAATACTGACATTAACACGCAGCGGAAGCTTCCAAAGTAGCCCGATTTTGAGACATTCTTCATTAGTGCTCAGCTCCTTTTGATTTTAACGTGATGATATGTATCCTAGAGCCATCCTCGATAAATAAGCTATCTAACACTAAAAGAAACTTTTAAATCGGATCTGTAGTTCTTGAGATTATCGCGTTCAACCAAACAAACAAACAATCAAACAAACTCTTCAGCTTTATATATTAGTATAGATTAGGTACATTAGTAGTAATGTGTAGTACAATACATTGTATTATATGCTGTAAATCTTCCGAAAGAAATTATCTAAACCATGGTAAAGTGCATTACTTACTTTAGGATAACTAAGGGATAGGTTCCCATAGTGTTCCATATGGGCATCTGGGGGTCGGTTTTTAACTTCAAGGTGTCCATGTCGGCGAAAACTGGGATTCGGCGAGTTGCAAATAGAGTCAAAAATAGTGAATTTCATTTAAGCCGGTCGTTAAAAACAAAAACTTTATATAAATGTAATAATAAGACATTATAGTGTGTTTGTAAAAGGGAAATATTTATGGAATTTTACTAAGAGCTTCATAAAATTTAATATTCAGAGAATTACATAACTACATGCAGCCGGCAATCGGAAGAAAAATCTTGATCGGCTATGGGGAGACTCAATACAATTATTTTTGAAGGTACTTTTGTTGAAATTTAATTTAAACGAGAGAGGTATTGAATTATTATTAATTCTATAGTAAAATGAAATGTTATTCACAATATCTAAAATCAAAATTACTTTATTCAGTTTAGGCCCTAATAAGGCACTTATGAACGTCAAAAACTACCACCGCTTCGAAAACAACCCAGTCATCGAGAAGAACCGGCAAGAAACTCGATCTGGTTTATCTTTTTAATATATATAATATTACATACATACATACATGACAGAAACGTTTTTAATGGAGGCACAGAGATGAGTCAATTCCAGACATCACTATCGTTTACATACTAATCCACTCAATAATAGCCTTTTGAGACCAAAACCCGCTTGACATGGCGCTTTAATTCACAATCCGGCAAATCGGTAATATCCTTTGGAATTTTGTTATAGAACCGTACACTATTTCCCAAAAAAAACTATTACTCATTTTACTAAGTCTAACACATGGGATAACCAGTTTGTCACGGTTCCTAGTATTTAGACTATGCTGGCCTTTTACGAAATCCAGTTTATCAAGGTTCTTTCGGACATACATTAAATTATCAAGAATGTATTAGGAAGGCAGAGTTAAGATACCGAATTCCTTGAACTTAGTCTTTAAGGTTTCACGAGGTCCCATATTGTAAATTGCTCTAACTGCTCGTTTTTGTAATAAAAATATGGTGTCTACCTCAGCTGCTGTCCCCTAAAGACATTAAGCTACGGAAGTAGGCGAAGTAGACTAACCTAGCAGTGGCAATATCAGTTAGCTGGCGAATTGTGTGTACTGCAGATGCAGCAGAACTTAATTTGCTTGCCAATTGTTTAATTTGAGGACCCCATTGTAATTTTAAATCCAGTGTGATACCCAAGAATACAATATTATCAACTAACTCTACAAAATTCTCCTCAATCCTGATGCTGCTATCAACTCGTGGAACATTAGGCAAAACAAATCTTATACATTTTGTTTTGTGTGGCACTAAGTTATTTAATGCAAACCTATGAGAAATTTCATTTAGAGTATTATTTATATGCATAACCTCTGAATCTGTCCTTTTCACTTTAAATATAATGGAAGTATCGTCTGCAAAAAGCACCATGTCAGCACAGTTATTGACCATTAGCGGCAGATCATTTATGTAAATTAAGAACAAGAACGGCCCTGGTATAGAGCCCTGAGGTTCGCCAATTCGCACAAAGGATCCTCCAGAGGTTACCCCTTGTATGCTAACTTTCTGACAACGATCTTTTAAATAAGATACTAGAGTCGAGAGTCGAGAGAAGTTCCACAAATACCATAATGTTTTAATTTTAGAATAAGTGTACTATGGTCAACGCAATCAAAGGCCTTAGACAGATCGCAGAACACACCAACTGCATCATGCGAATCCTCCCAGGCACTCAATATATAGCTTATGAGCGTTGCCCCAGCGACAGTAGTAGATTTCGATTTCGTAAAACCAAACTGTCGACCATCCAGAAACTTATGCACATTGAAATAGTCCACTAATTGGTTGAGCATAATCTTTTCAAAAACTTTACTTAACGACGGAAGTACAGAAATAGGTCTATAATTCCCAAGACTACTTCTGCAGCCTGATTTAAACAAAAGAACTACTTTGCTTATTTTCATTAAATTGGGGAAAGTTCCTTTTGCTATACACTGGTTAAATATGTTAGCCAAATGTGGTGAAATAGTAACAATTAAAGACTGTACTACTGTTACCGATTTACCCAATATGTCTTCGGTGTGTTTTAAATTTAATTGCTTGAAAGTCCTTATTATTTCACCTGCATAAATAGATAAGAATTTGAATTTTGAATCTATAGGTGAACACATACTTTTTAAGAGCTGCGGCACCCTGGGTTGATGATGTTACATCCTTTGTTACTTGTAAAGGTATATTAGTGAAATAATCTTGGAAAACAGATACTACCTCTGTACTTTTTGAAATATGTACTCCGTCCACATTTAGATTAAGTGAATTATTATTTATTTTATTTTTACCTAATTCTTTATTTATGATATGCCAAACAGTCTTGGTCTTATTTCTTGATTCGTGAACTTTATTACCTAAAAACTTTGCTTTGGCAGCAATATAAACATGTTTAAAAACTTTAGAATAATTTCTAACATAAGCATGAAAGGATTCACTACTTGTTAGTGATCTCCTACAATAAAGATCATATATTTGATCTCTACTTTTTTTAATGCCTTTTGTTACCCATTCACTAAAACTATTTTTCCCCTTTACATTAATAACCTTTAATTTTTTTTTTATTTAACAAACTAAATGTTTTATGGTTAAATTCAAAAGACAGGAGGTCTGCGAAAATAAAAAGTTTGGGGATCATTGAACTAAGTGAACACACAGACATACACTAGATGAGTAACCAAAACTTTTTTTTTATATTATAGGAGGCAAACGAACAGACGGGTCACCCGATGATAAGTGATCACCGCCGTCCATAGTCACCGGGGTAGTCACAAGTGCGTTACCGGCTTTATTAAAATCATTTATATAAAAATTTCATACACCTTAAAGATTATTTTTCAAGAAAAACAGATCTCGATTCGAGTTACGTTAAATCATTAACTGGAATTTCACCACTCGACTCGTGTTTTTGCGTCTCTGAGTACCAGCGGTACTTATGTTATGACGTCAAACGTTTCTCGAGTTGTCCGCAGACCCCTATATATAGACTTACATTATAATTGATGTCTTATAAATCAAGTCATATAGCTTCATACTTAATAGTAAATATTATCATGTTCAAAAAACATCGTAAAAAAATAGCATGATTTTTTTTATTCGAATTCTTATTTGGACAATATTTTGTTAGTATTGAAAATTGATTGCTTATTTTGGAAGTATGAAAATTATTGCATCGATAAATTTATACTGGGCTAGCATCATAAAGTAGGTGGTAGAGCCAAGTTGAATCTATAACTGGTTTCAGCATGAATGGGTCGGCTCGCCCGGGGTAGTACCACCTGACCCACAGAAAACGGATGTGAAGTAACAGTTCTTGCATTGTTGCGTGTCGTTCGGCCAGTGAGAGCGCCGGAGGCCCACCTCTTCCTTCCCTCTCTCCCTTTCACCCTCCCTCTTCCCCACCAACACAGGCTGGCAACGCATTTGCGACTCCTCAGGTATCGCTAGTGTCTTTGGATGGTGGTGATCACTTAACATCAGGTGCCCCACCTGTTCGTTTGCCTCCTATGATATAAAAAAAGAATATGTGCGCACTGTTAAGAACCTCGACGGATTTCGGGTTTAAAAATAAAATAAAAATACAATAATATAATTTAGGACAACAGTCTGTTGTAGATGTTGGAATGATACTAACTTGTTTTTATGTATAGATAAACAGGAATGCTGAATGTACTGAAATTAAGGGGATAGGGGATTGTAAGGTGAGTGAATAGTGTGCATTATCCATCTATAGCAGTACGAATACAAGCCTAAATAATGCCCATCGAGTGCTATTAAATAGGCATATAATTGCTTCTTGCACATTTTACACTGCAAGATCTTGAGATTTTGTTTTAGTCTAACTGCAAATTGTCGCAGAAGAATAAACTCTAATCTGGTGCAAGTCCCATACCTGCTGCGTAAGTAAACTTCGGCTACATGTCGCGCTGAAAACTAATGTTAAAATTAATTCCGATAAAGGCGCAAAATAAACATACGCACACCTATGCCTTTCGGATAATAACCCTAAATTAATGTTTCCACGCCTCTTTGATTTGTGTAAAAAAACCCCTGGACCAGATAGCGCGCTAAATTTATTGTTACGCATCTCGGTATTTCGCAACGCATAACGATTATGTGTTTCCACACATATCGCTTGAACCCACTAATCTCAGGAATTATTAGTACGATTTCAAAAAAATCTTCAAGTGTTAGATAGCTCATTTATCGATGAAGGCTATAGGCTATATATCATCACGTTAAGGGCAATACGAGCGAAGCAACAATGAAGAATGTTTAAAAAGCAGGATTAACGTAGGTATTTAAAAATATATTCACCTTCTACGTAAATAAAGTCGTGAATTAAATTTAGCGGTAGCACAAAATAATTATTTCACGCGGACGAAGTCGCAGGCAGAAGCTATGTAGCTAGTATATGCAGAAAGTACAAAGAAATTAGCAACACCGATATTATCATTACATAGTATAGAACAAAGTCCTCTGTCATGTCTGTTTGTCTGTTCCCAATAAACTCAAAAACTACTGAACGAATTTTCATGTGGTTCTGACCAGTAAATAGACTGATTCATGAGGAAGATTTTAGTATATAATTTGTCTACGTTATTATTTCTATTATCAGGGCAGGACAACAACCTCCGTGCCCGCTAGATAATAACAATTATAAAAATACATTTTATTCGCGAACTTTCCATTCATTACTCTCATCGTAAAAGAAATACCCTTCAGTAAATATATAGTATATGCAAAAATTACGAAGAAATAAGCAACATTAAAGTTGTTTATTGTATGCGGTTAAGCGGACAAACGTGTCGATTCTGCCGTGAAAAGGTTTTATGGGTCATTGCGTGCGTCCACCAGCGATGTTCAGGTGCGCATGAGGTCCCAACCCTTTACCCGATGCGAGTGGGCGTGTTCAGTAAATGTGCCATTCTTTTATACATGATTAACTTGGCTTACGATCCATTGCATCGTTACTGTGTCTTATTTCTAAAATACTCTCAAGGTAAAATATAATTTGCTTAGTTTGTGTTGTCCTCTCTATCTAGTGAAATATTTCGATTCGCATTAATCTACACATATAATAAGACTGGAAATGTAAACTGTACTTTCCGATTTTCGTGAAAAAAATTGTTCTAGGTGTCTAGAAGAAATAAGTAATAGAAAACATTTCAATCATTTTTAGAAACGTCTGTCTGTCTGTTTGTATGACCACGCATCACTGTTAAAGTACTGAGTTCACAATAATATCTCAGCAAGATAATCATAAATCATATCCCCAGGAGTAACTATTTTTTTGCTTCATTAAAAGCGGTCCGCTCTATCAAACGTTATTGTAATTTAAATGACGACTGGAGTTAAGTACGAGAGAAGAGTAATAATCTATACTAATATGATACAATTGGAAGGTTTGTTTGTTTAGTAGGTTGAACGCGCTAATATCGGGAACTATTGGTTCGATTTTAAAAATACTTTCAGTGTTAAATAGCTCATTTATCGAAGAAAGCTATAGGTTATCATCAGGCTAGGGCCGATAGGAGCGGAGCACCAATGAAGAATATTTCAAAATCGTTTTTTTAGGTAATTGTGTGATTACTTTTAGAAAGGTTTAGTTAATGTTGGTAAATAATCCAAATTACCGCTTTCAAGCCGATATTTAGCAATATCAGCTATCGTTTTATTCTTACGATATATTTAAAGAAGGGGTTCTATATTTTCTTGTATTTTACTATATTTTTGTACCTTTTTCATAAACAATGGTTTATGCAATTATTTATAGACCCCATACGTAAGCTTGTCGACTGTAAATATTTAATCGATCTTACGGTTTATATAACAGTAGAGTGCATTACGAATATTGAAAATTAAATTGATTTATTATTTTATGTAGTCCTTTACTTGCATGAATTTCTAAATATCAAAACTACATCTAAATTGTTGGAAAAAACAAAAAAAAACAGTTAATGTCAACAAGTGATGAGAAACTTCACTTTCCACATTTAAAGTCAATTCTAACTGAACATGTTGAGATCTAAGCTTATCCTAGTTACACTACCGTAAGCAACGAAAGAACAAGCAACATGACTGTTATTATGACGTCCATATTCAATTACAGGAAACAAGATAACGACTGTACCCTTGACATTTGAAAAGCCACACTTAAAGCTAAGTACCTATATGAAGTCGAGAGGATCAGGTGCGCTGGCGCCGTCCGTCGACCGCCAGCAGCGTCCTCTTTGTCGGCAAACACTCCAGTAGATTACCGAAAGCCGCTTTGTAAACACGAGTGGCTATCAAAAACAGAGGTTAATGACCTGACTGCAAAGTACCTGAATATAAGCTTTAATTTTAAATATTATAGTGTACGTTAGTTTGCATTTACACGTGGAATTGATTCACCGCTACTACGTCTCACGGCATCAAAAACCGTCTTATTTTATTTACCTGATATACTTGAATAAGTTAAAAGCAAGACAGAGCGAAAAATGAGTAAGTAAACATCGATCTGAGGATGCTCCGTGACGGAGCGAAACACGTATAATCGATTGTGGTCATTACACGTTAATCTGCAACAAATATTTAATTAATTATATTTTTTTTATATTTTACAGTTAGATACCAGCAGTGTCAACGTCAGGTTCAATCGTCAACCAAGAACGCAGTGTTTAATTTTTTTTTTATAATATTTCGCTTTCTCTGTTACTCCTTTCAGATTCAACTGTTTTAGGTATACTTCACACGAATATATAACAAACATTTTTTGTTACGGTGAGACGTAGCGACCAATCTCAATTCTATGCAGAAGGAAAATTAACGCTTACTATAATATTTATAAGTTTTACCTTTATGGTCCTCAAAATTATCACTTTCAAATCACAAGTGAACACTTGTGGATTATAAGTATTATTCCTTCATACAGTGCTGTCTACGATGGCTCACTATAACAGAGACAAAGTATGGGAATACTTTGATGTCCGATATATCAAAGCGGCATGTTGTTGCATATATTGTTTTCCTGTCTATTTTATTATGGAAATGACATGTCATTTGACGATTAAAGCGGCGATACCGCTTATTGTATATTTATTGTGACAGATTAGCTTTGTAATTTACTACTACTTACTACGAATGGGGTTCTTACTTGTAGGTTATTCATTAAATGATATCAAATCGGAATTAATAACAGTTCATTGCATTCATTACTACTTTGGCTATAACTACGTTTTTTAATGTAACCTATACTTTGTTATGAAACTAGTTTGGCTGCAGCAACTTTAAATCTATTGTTGAAATGTATAGGCACTGTTTTGATGAATAATTTGTGGCCAATTTATAGAAATCTTATACAGATATTGCAACAGAATCTAAAGCTTTGTTATTACTAGTTTATAACTGCCCATAGTCAGCAGTTGTGAAGGAAAATTCCTTGTGATAGTTGTTATTCTTGAACCTATATTGTTCCTAGGTCCGCGTTCACTGCTAAAGAAATGACGATGTACATATAGTGATTGATTACGTTTACAATTATGTCATACTAAATTAATAAAAACTAGGTATCTCTACTTGTGGCGACGAAATTATAGTTGTTCCCTCATCGTAGTGATGTCCTTATCTACTACCTTAGTTAGTGTATTTTTGTAAAACTATGAGTATAGTTTACATTAATTATGTACAATTACAAGAATATTTATTAGTATAATTTATGAAAATTATAAGAATTTTCTAATAATATACATATAAATAGTTAAATGTTGGGTATGTGACTGTACAAGTGTCTGTCTGGATCGAATGTATATGAGTAGATGTATAATTAAGTACTTATAGTATGGGACTTTATATATGAGAATTCTCATATATGCTTATATAATGTAACACGTATAACCCAAATAAGTTTCACTTCCTCCGCGTGTACACACTGATACACGCAATGTTTTCAAGTATAACTACTTTATGCGTGACTAGGAGGTAACTGGACGACAATGCGACGGAAGTCATTTACGGCAATATGGCGTCACGTTTCTGTACCATCAGGTTAGGATATCAATTAAACATAACCAAAACTTCAGTTCAATCACAATTAATCTGATTCATTACTTATTATTGTTAACTTTTCGTATTTTTATATATTTTATTTACTGTATAACAAAGAGTTGCTAATAATATTACCTGTGGTATTGAATTAGCTGATAGATGGCACTATAAATAATGAAGCTTTGATTTAATTGTCACGTACTACATTGAAACCAGATGGCAACATGGTCGCGCGCCTATATATACATAATTAAGTATATTGGATGATTTTTATTATTATTTAATTTAATATTTTTTATTATTTAGAGTATTATACTTATAATTATATCTAAAAGTCACTATATTTTGAAGTACAAGTATTTTTCATCATATTCTTTGTTTGAGATAGATACGCACTTATAAAAGAAATATGTTATCGAATGCCACAAAACATGAACGCTCAACGCGTACCCAACTTTCCGGGCTCTCGATCAACAAGTGTCGACCCGGGAGATAGGGGTGTCTGGGTGCACCCAGTGGTGTGAGATGTACCCCCGCATCCACGCAGTTGTACCGGTGAAAACATCCTTGCGCTGTTCAAGGTTATTTACATCGTTAAACTTCTTTACACTTATAGTAGTAAAATAATAGATTAGAATAGAGTTCTATTTACAGAAAAAAAAGTTACTTAAATGATAGCTTTATTGCGAATTAAATTTAGCGCTCTAAGAAAATTTATTTCAAGACCGTCCCGTTTTTTAATTGAGTTGACCTTATCGTAATAGATATACACTCATCAAAAAAGTCTAAGCAACATGTACTAATTTAAATTTTAGGATGGTTCTTCACATTATAACGTTGTATTTTATTTTTAAAATAATATCTTTAGGGTTCTATGATGTAAAAATAACAGCTGTTGTCTTTATAAGTTCTTTTAATAACAGAAATGAACAATATTAGAATATACTGTAGAAACTAAGATACATAAGAAACTAAACTTTTTTTTACAAAATGAAATTTCTAAAGAAAATGTATTTATTGTGAAAGAATAGAACAATTTAATACAAAGTATGGTCTCCTCTGCTATTCAGAATTTGTCGGCAACGATTATTCATTGAATTAATGAGACTGTTTATGTCATCTTGCGGTATTCGCTCCCAATGGAATTGTAGCAAATCCTTCAGCTGTTGGGTTGTTGTCGCTCCGTCCAAGTCCTTCAAAACACGTCTCTGGAGCTTGTCCCATGCGTGCTCGATGGGGTTGAGATCTGGCGATTGTGCAGGCCAGGGCAATACCCGGATGTTCTCCGTTGCAAAGTATTCACTGGTTCGCCGAGCTGTATGTGAACGCGCATTGTCATGCATTAACCTAAAATCGGAGCCAAAGGTTTGTGCAAATGGGTAGACATAAGGTCTGAGAATATCCTCAATGTAATTTTCAGCATTCATGTTTCCATTTACAAAAACGAGCTCAGTTCGCCTGTTCTTCATAATACCCGCCCATAACATAACTGTTGAGCCGCTGTATGGATGAACTTCCTGAACGCACCTGAGCCTTTCAGTATTTCCGGGCCAACGATACACTCGCACCCTTCTTGTATCAGGCTTAAACCCGAATCGCGACTCATCGGAAAACATAATTTTATCCCATTGTTCCTGGGTCCATGTTATGCGTTCTCTACACCATTCATATCGACGAGCGCGATTCCCGTGACGTATCGGTGGGCACCTGATTGGGCGTCGAACTCATAGGCCGTACTCATGCAGTCGATTATGCACAGTTTGAGGACTTACATCAACACCACTTGAAATTTATAGCCTCAAACTCATCTCTCCAGCGGTTAACATCGGCTGGCATCTTGCAGCCTTGTATGTACCGGTCTTGCCGAGTGGTTGTACTCCTTTTACGGCCTGGATGCTGTTCAGCGGATTCTCCTGTATTATTGTAGCGCTGCCAAAGACGACAAATAACACTTCTATGAATGCCAAAATATCGAGATACCTGAGATTAATTACTTCCCGCTTGCAACATCCCTACAGCTCTTTGCATTTCATCGGCCATCAAATGACGTCGCTTCATGACGTAAAGAATATTTAATAATTAAATTTTGTCGCTAACTTTATTTAAATGGTTGGTAAAATTATAAGATCAAGACTAAACGTAGCAATTAAAACGCACTTAAATTCAAACAAATTCGTAGTCATCTGAATTTTATGGAAAAACAAAACATAATCAAATTTTTTTTTACAACCAGCCAGAATGTCATCAATAACAAAAAAGTTTACTTACCTACGCACTTTGTTTGAGTAAATACTTAGAAATTAATTAATATAAATGGTAAAATTTGTAATATCACGCATGTTGCTTAGACTTTTTTGATGTGTGTACTTCATAAAAAATTCGATTGTTCTAATTATTTTTAAATCTTCCAATTATTAACGCCTACCTAATTTGCCTGTTTTGTTCTTATCACTCAAATTAAGTTATTGGCTTAGTACAGAACCAACAAATAATTTGCACCTCTTATACAATGACATACAATACATGTTTTCAAATTTCCAAATAGTTGCTCAACCGTAGTTTTCTTTTTCAAACTTTTCACGATGTAAATATTTGACTCTTTTGTCATATGTTTAGTCTTGCTCTATTACGTTATCTGCGAGCATTTATAAATAAGTAAGTATGAATTAATTTTTATTTGCATTTACGATTTATTTAACAAATATACATATATTAAAAATATATATATAATAAATAAAGTATTTAGTGTCTCCTCTAATTAAAATGACTTTGGCCTCAGACTAGAAGATACTGATGTTTGATTATTATGTATTTAAACACTAAGTAATCTGTATGAACTAAGACAATAAAGGTTTTCGTCTATTTAATTTTATTTATTTCTAACGCATATTACATTACATTTTTATTCTTCTTCAATTCTTTTCTAGATGTGAACTTCAACTGTGACAAATCTCACGCCCCTTCCGCGCAGTGTATCTTAAAATGGGTACATTTTTTTCTTCGCGTATTCATATATAGAAGCGATGACAATTTATCTTTCTGTCCTGGATGACATAACCACTACAGTGGGCTTAAAAACATTCGAAAATATTATAAAATATTACATTTCCATTTTCTTATTACCTATATTTTATATAACAAGTATTAGTGTTTATCTAAATACATATATAGATATATTGTAAGCATTAAGATTGTTTTATGAAACGGCGTTCATTCTGCAACAAAACATTGGGCGGGAAGTCTACTGTTTGCTATTGGACGTCGACTTCTATTACTGCCATATATGGAATGGGCGTACGCATATCATGTTACACGCACACGCAACGAGTGTTATTATTAAATGCTATATTTATTATAATACAGTAATAGTCTTGCTAAAGTTAATATGTAATTGATTTTTACTCATTTTTTTGTAAACAAGTTACATAAATGAAAGGAGAAAATTTACAAAGCACTAAATTTACCAAACCGAACAATCCTGTGATATGTTCGAAAGTATATTTAGAATAATTGACGCATAGTTTTTTTTTTGTAATAGTTGTAAATTCATCAAATCTTTTCTTTTGACGACGTAGTAGAATATCGAAAATACGCTAGATCAATCTAGAAATGGCATTCAAAATAACACAACTACAATGCTTATCTTTTTCGTTTGATATAATCGTAAAAAAATGTATATATATAAAAACGTTAACAACTTGTTAGTAATTTAGTATTTTGTTTTATTCTTAACATTCTTCATATATTTTCATAAGATATTTAATATTTTCTGGCTATCTGTATTTCCAGACGGAATGTAATCTGTGTTTAAGATTTTAGGCTAATTGTATGTGAAATATCGTCGCGAATAGTACACAAATTTAGGTGTGTAAAACTAATAAAAATACAAAGTGACTTTCGTCTTTACAATATTACCAAATAAATATTCGGTATCGCGCGCATTTGTTTTTGTTATTATTTGTTGTGAGAGATAGTTAAGTTACAACAAAACGAACATGTTTTTTACCAATTTTTCTGGTGATTAACTGAACGGTACAGAAGTCGATGTACTGCAGCGCCTTCTATTGTAGATACACTTGTATATGTAAACTTTTATAGTGATGCATTTTACCATCTTGGCATATACTAGCCTATACTAATATTATAAAGAGGTAAAGTTTGTAAGTTTGTGACGTTGTAGGGGGTAATCTCAGGAACTACTAGTCCGATAAAAAAAATCTTTTAGTGTTATCTAGCTCCTTCATCGAAGAAGATTATAGGCTATATATTATCATGCTAAGACTAATTGAAGTGGAGCACCAATGAAAAATATTTCAAGATCGGGATTTTTCTTCCTCTTGAGAGCTTCCGCTGCGTGTTAGCGTTAGTCCAAAGTAATTATGGGTAAGGGCTTATCTAAGATAAAGTAACGTTTACTTTTTAAATATAAACGATAGTCAGTGTTTTAAAAATTAATACAATTCGCGGAGTATTGAGAATAGATACACGTAGCCGTGCATCAAGGAGGACTTGGTTCTTAAAGGCATATAGGAAACTTCTTTTGCTGCTTTGAACGATTTTTTGTTGGGGGGCAACTTGTGAATACGCGTCAGAGATGACCTCGGAGGCTTGCGACGTTTGTGCTTGCGTCAGACTAACAACGTATGTAGTACAGAAGCCTGTGTACATGTAATATTTATATTTCAATTGAGCTTATTCAGCCCATTATAATTGTATGTGCGATTTATCAATATACTGTATATAATTATTCTTCGGATTACTAATGGAGGTAAAAAACTTTTTTTTATATCATAGGAGGTAAACGAACAGGTGGTTAAGATGATGTAAAATGATCACCACCGCTCACAGGCAATACCAGGAGAGTCGCAAGTGCGTTGCCAGCCTGTGTTCAGGACGATGAGAGTGGTGGTGAGAAAGTAAAAAGAATAGAGTGAAGGTGAGGAGAGGTGGGCCTCTGACGCTCTCACTGACCGAACGAAACGCAACAATGCAAGCACTGTTACTTCACATCGGTTTTCTGCGAGAGGGTGGTACTACCCCGATCGAGCCGACCCATTCATGCTGAAACCAGTAATAGCTCCAGCGAGGCTCTACCACTACAAAATTAATTTTTATAATTTCAATTTACAAACTATGGAATTTTAATAAATTATACTGTAATTGATTCAAAAGTTCAAATAAGGACACAGTTATTCCATTGTTTTTAGTTTTCATAGTTTTCATGACAGTCTCGCCTTTTTTTATTTCAGTTATTTATTTCATTTCTTCGTCAGAGTACCAACTAAGTTTACCTAAAGAATATTCTGAGTTATTCCGATCGGTAATTAATGTATGTCATTCAATATTCAAGTTCTAATTTTAATTTATACAAACAAACGAAGTGTTTACGGTAACAGTAAACCAGTGTAAAACAAACGGCTAGACCGGCAGTGCAACGTGCCGGAGTAATAACAAATTATCCATGCAGTTCCATATCGAGCAAGGAAGTCTTAACCGTTAATTTTCATAAATAATTCCATATATTTTTAAAACAAATAAGGCAAGTTTTAGTTTAATGCCTGTTTTTATATTTTATTTGGCATTATTATTTGAAACACTGGCGCTGTTATTAGAAAAAAAGTTAAATACATATTAAATACTTTCTTTAAAAAGGTTTCGTACTAACTGCAACGCGCTCACCCGTGGCAAATATCACATCCGATGGAGTTCCTTGCTAGTTGTTCTCGATGACTGTGCTGTTTTCCGAACCGGTGATAGTTTGACGTTCATAATAAGAAGGCGTTCTTAGGTTTAAAATTGAATAAAGTATTTATGGTTTGATTTGAACGCTACCCTCCTTGGTATTTGGATAGATAATGGTTGATTCCGAAACACTAGTTTTTTTTCCTCGAACTGACTACGCTATTGGCTTTTTGAGGCCTTCACAGCTTCACCGAACTACAAGAAACACTACAAACTAAAAGAGATAGTATGGTGGTCGCAGATTACGCGGAATACTATTACTAAATCTTACTAAATAACATATATCTATTCCCTGATGTTAAAATAGATTAACTTTTAAGAATGAGATATAATAATAGTTTCTCTATATTTTCAATATCCAAAGACGAAATACGTAATAAATGACGTAGGAGTGAATATAATACATATAAACAGTGGGCGTCGATATACTCGTATTCTGCATTCACAGCGGCTTACGCATAAAGATCATTTCACCAAACGGCATGGAAATTAATATGATGCAGATTTACATAGTAATAAATAAACTAGTAAAATGAATGCATAAAAATAATTTGCATGTAGAAAAGCTTCGCAAACATTCATAGTGAATATTCAAATCGTGTTAGAGTTTATCAATCTCAAACATAAAGGGTATTTTATTATATATCTTAATAAAACCACATATATCTGGTATTGTACGTGCATTAAATAATAGCTACTGGATATATATTGGTGATTTGTTTTTAATTTTCTTTTCAGAAGCTTAGTCCATGTTAAAAAAAATGTTATTATCAAAATGTCGAAGTTTTAAGAAACTACGATTTTCATAACCACTGCCTATTCAGCGACCTGTTTTCTTAACATTAATAAATTAGGTAAACGGTGTGGTGTGCATTTGCAGACATGGGAACGCAAGCATATAACATTGTTTACAAGTAAATTATATTTTTGCTTTCAATTTTTGAGATGACAAACAACGCACAGCGAGTATTAGAAAAATAAAAGTATTCCACAATATATTTTGTTATAGAGATGTAACAGTTTTTCTACATGTCGAATGTCCCAAATAAATCAAAGTCTAAACGTACATCATGAGAGCCAAGTCACTAGACCGCACGTTGAGAAAAAACAAATGCATCACGGCTGGCGAGTAAACAAACACGCGCCAGATCATTGATTGTTTGATGAAAGTAGACGTGGAAGTAGGTATAATTAATTTTCACTTTAAAACAACCCGTGACGGCAATCATTAGAGAAAAGAATAAAGAAATTCTGCAACTAATACGAGTTTCTTTGGACTTTGACGTCGTTATTGTCTTTGCAATCTAATCCCGGGTGGTTTTCTTGAAACAAAAGTTATAGATATAACTATTATTATAGATTTGCCGGGTAATAATTTAAAGGATTATTATATAGAAAGTTTTATTATCAAAAGATTATAAAAGATTGTATTTTGTCGTGATTGATAGTAGATATCCCATAGCGCTTCTTTATTTGACAACTGCCAAGAAATGAAGAATGAAGAACTCGCGTGACAAAATATAGTGGTAGTAAACAATGTTGGGTAGAGTGTTTAAAACACCGGCTCTAGTCCCATCACCGAAGTTCAAGGAACGTCAGGCGCGGTCAGTTCTAGAATGGGTGACCAGCTGAAAACACAACGCGATGTTGGTTTTATATTCTATTTTTTATTATTAGGGTGTTTCCTTGTAATAAAAAAATTCATTTCTATTGAGCGTCTTTACGACATACCCTGTTTTTAATATATTATTTTGATAATTTTATAACCATGATCAATTAAAATTAAAACAAATAGTTTTTAACGTGTACAGACTATGTTTTTACTAATGATTACTACCATATGATTTTCCGAAGTACGCTATTTTTATAGCTAGTACAAATACGAACAGCGAATATAATTTAGAATATAATAGTAGTTCTAAAAATAACTATGTTTGTCATTAAAACTAATCATTTTTGAAAAATTGCTCGATATTTTGAAAAATATACGCCTCGAACAAAATATTTTCGACTTAATCTATGACGAAACGTGAGCCAAACACGCGTTGAGGGCGGGCGGCGTCGGAGGGGGACGACGCGCCCCGTATATGGCGTGCGCTGGCTCACTAACTATATGCTCGAATACAAAACATTTTAAATTTAAAATATACATTTGACTCTTTTCAACTAATATTTCTCAGTTTTAAACTTGCTTTCAACTTATTACCCTTTTGTTTTACCAAATTTTATTTATACAAAAAATCGGTAAATTTGATTGATTAATTATCCATAATCAATGTAAATTAATCGGTTAAATTAAAGTACCTATAATAAGGAAATCTACAAATGCAGAATAAAAATTATTAAAAGATAATTGATGATTTGCGAACTCATTTCTACCAATATAGTATTGTTCCTTGTTCAATTGAATACTTTACAGTCCTCTGCAAACTTTTTGCCCGCTCTGAATATAATTGTGCAGTACACAAATTTATATATACGTATTATATTATATGTACAACATCAAGATAGCTTAAGGACAAAAAACCTCAATTTTATAAATACATAATAATATTCGACATTATTTTGTATAAAATTCTTGATGTAAAATCCTGAACTTACCACTATATTCAGAACAGCCAAAAAGACTGACAAGGACTGTAGTTATATTAGCCCTTTAATGTAGATCGCATATAGTAAATATATCATCTCAATAAAGAATAATATTAAAAACAACAAAGAAGTTGTTTATGTCATGACACGTACGAACCCCATCATTGGTTTTTCTGAACTGTAAATTTCAAAGCCACAAAAAATAGATATGATTGTACGTGTGCCCGTATTGCCTGGGTATTTGACCGTATCAGTAGATTGATCCCGTGTGTATTCGACTTGCTCATTAATAATGTTCGTAGCGATTTGTTAGGGCCTAATTAATTCGCGATTAAAAATATTATAATATTTGAGATAAGTTTTAAGGAAACTTGATAGGTTTTATCGGTGACTGTACATTGGGGCGCCGGGCAGTTGTCGGCTGCGCACGCGACGCCCCGCCCACACGGCTTTGTGTGCGTGAACTGTGACGCCATCCAGTCTTTCCACAACACGCACAGTGCCATATAACTGGCCACTTTCAGCTGAAATTCAATAGCAAGCCATTCATAACACATACATTTCAATTGAAACCTCAAATTAAATGGGAATGTATGGAATACAATTTTTTTTTAAATAAATAATTGGAAGACAAAACTATGATGTATACATTTTTGTTTTTTTTTTTACTAGTTAATATTAAAAATATTTAATCCATTTTAAAAGTTAGCTTCATGCTTAAAAATACACACAGATGCTTCATGTTATTTGTTCGGATATTTTAGATTTTTAGTGTGCAAACTTAAGGTTAATCCTTAAATATATTTTGTCTGAAAGAGACTTATAATTTTAATAAAAAATATATAACACTGTTTTAATTCAAATTGGTTTCTATAGAGGCTTTTGAGAATACTATTTATAAAGAGTTACTGAAAAACAAGCACCCAGTTTATCTGATTTTATTTCAGCGACCTTAAACATGACCGCTGTGATTAACCTCTCCCGAGTCTTAGATTTCTATCACACCTGAAGATGTGTGTCTGTTTTTAAAAAGTAGCTGGTACTGACTTGTTGACGTGAAAACGCTTTTGATGATCCACGGGTGTTAGATACCTATTTTATTTGAATAGCTAAACTATACTTATTTCTTGAATAGTAATTGTACCATTAGGTACTACTTAACCCCTATTCAACTTTATATGAATTTGAACACTAATTTCAATTTGTTCGGTAATTTTTATGTTATACGCTTCGCAACATGGAAAATTTCTGATTTGAGTATATTAGCTTTGGTACCCGTGAGTTTGTTACCGTTATCTTCAAAACGAAACACCACCTATTGTAAAGTATATTGCAAAGCTTGGTGGGGCTGAGCAAAACAAATCACCAAGGTTTTTTCGAAAGAGGATTAATAGTACCTACATATAAAAACATGTAAGTAAAATATACTCATATTAATTAATACATTTTCTATTTTAGGAATATAAAGGCAAAGTCCACACAAATTAGTTCTAAATGACATCCTTATGAATGATTGGTTGTGAAGGTGAACAAATATTGACGTCAAGATTTCATTCGACCTTATTCTCTTTCTGAAAAAATACAAAGATGTCACTAAATGTCCATCCACATCACGTACCAGACTTAACCTTTAATGATATCGTCACGCGTTGGCCACACACCCGGTGACTAACTCCTGGCATGAGGCCAGTAGCTCGACCTATATACTGGCACCGTGTCTTCCTATTACAACCGCTTGTTGCGCTTCTATCTAATTAGGTTATGATTTTATTCTACTGCTTTATTTGGTTCGCTAGGCGCTTCCTTTAGTGATTACAAAAGTGGTCATTGAATATTTTTATGTCTATCTATACTAGTACTAAAAAGCTGAAGAGTTTCTTTGTCTCAACGCACTAACCTCAGGAACTACTGGTCCGATTTGAAAAATTATTTCAATATTAGATAGCTCATTCATCGAGGAAGGCAATAGACTATATATCATCCCGCTAAGACCAATAGGAGTGGAGCACCAATGGAAAATGTTTCAAAGTGTATTTTTTTGCACTAGCCCAAAGTAACTATTCCACACGGACGACATCACGGTAAGAATTTAGTAATATGTATACCTCAAAGTCAATCCGTTAATCTACTTCGACATTAAAATACTAACGGCCTTAATAAAACTTTAAAAAATTTAACACCGATAATTCTTCTCTGTCTAGTGAATGTTGTTAGAAAGAAATGAAGGTATATTGGTTCATTAGTGTATGCATAAAATGAAATAGAAAATAATATTGTGATAAACTGGAGAACAACCACACGCAATGAACGAAAGGAGGTCACGATATCAAACGTCTGTTAGTCGACTATCATCACTTGCTTGAATGCTTTTTGCCACTGGTTTAATAAATATTTAACTCGTGGAATTACTGCACATCATTACTTGTCGAATTTACATGTATATAAAATGTAACATTTGTATAAGTGCATTAAAATACTTTTAAAATGTAATATGTCTTATTTAAATTGATAAATAGGATGCGCTAAAAATTTAAGGAACTATCCTTTTTCGAATTGACTACGCTATTGACCTAGCAAGGTCTTAACGGCTTCACCTGAGTACAAAGAAACTGTCCACTTGTAGTAATTAAGAGGTAATACGACGTTTGAACCTAGATTTCTTTGGATTTAAATTGCAGTTTTTTGTAGGTGATAGAGCCACGCTGAAGCTATTATTGGCTTCAGCATGTATGGGTCGGCTCATCCGGGGTAATACCACCCGAACCACAGGAAACCGACGTGAAGTAACAGTGCTGGCATTGTTGCGTTTCGTTCGGCCAGTGAGACCACCGGAGGTCCACCTCCCCTTCCTCCTTCCCCTATCTCATTCCCAACCCAACACAGATAGGCAACGCAGTTTCGGCTCCCCTGGTGCTGCTAGTGCCTATAGACGGCGGTGATCACTTAACATCAGGTGAGCCGCCTGTTCATTTGCCTCCTATGCCAAAAAGTAGCATTTGTTTTATTCATACCGGAAATTTTTAGTTGCCTCAGGTACCACTATAATTTTATTTTTGTTGGAACAATCAATTTATATAATTCAATACAGCCAAATCTATAAGAATGGAACCATAAAATCTAGGTAAAAGTTTTTTTATGTAATGTGGTAGTATTTATAGTAGAGGTAGTAGTTTTCTATTCTATAAAAGTCTCCAAGAAGGCCGCACTCCTGAAGCGAGTCAGAATAGAAGTGGCTCCCGAGTACTGAGTAAGAAACG
>JACEII010000512.1:0-10132 GCA_014332785.1 Antheraea mylitta
AAGAGTTACCTGTTAAATTTTTTGTGTTCGGAATCACTGCAGGACTAATTTAGACGTAGTGGTGGTCAATCAATTCCTAGCGGAAGTGCAAAGTAGCGTCCACGATAATATTTATTTTATTATCTTCCTAATTTTTTTTTCATAATTGTTTCTTTTACTTTTATTGTCGTCCGCATCGTATCTTTTATTCATAAATGCTATAGTCAACTGTAAATAGTGACATAAATAATTTTTAATTATTCGCATGTATGCTTTTTAGTTTTTTATTTTATGTTACTGTTGTTGATTCTATATGTTAAATAAAAAAAGTTTATTTGAAGGTCGCGAATTGATTATATATACTGACTATAAACCTTTAACATTTGCATTTTCAAAACTGTGTAAAAATAATAAAAAAGAAAGTCCAAGACGGATTAGGCAATTACTTTTTATTAGTGAGTTCACGACTGACATACGTCACGTAGGTGGACAGGATAACATTGTTGCAGACGCCTTATCGCGTATAGATTCCGTGGAATGCACTTCGAGCGTTGTTGATTACGAACAACTAGCTATAGAACAAGACAAAAATCCAAAGTAAGTAGGCATACGATTTCTACCCACGGTCAATATCCACAAGCTGACAGATTTGATCACATACAAATAGATATTATAGGACCGCTTCCGATAACCCAGAATGATTACAGATATTGTTTAAAAATATTAGATAGAGGTACAGGTTGGCCAGAGGCATATCCGCTCAAAGACATTTCAGCTGAAACGGTAGCAAAAACTGTCTATACAGAATGGATATGTAGATTAGGTTGCCCCGTGAAACTGACTAGTGACCAAGGCAGGCAATTCGAAAGTAGGCAATTCTCAATTTTAATGTCCTATCTGGGTGTACGAAAGATCAGAACGACTCCGTACCATCCTCAAAGCAACGGATTGGTTGAGAGATGGTATAGGTGTGTCAAAACTTCTCTAATGGCAAGATTAGATGGTAACAAGAATTGGACGCACGAATTACCTAGTGTACTACTAGTACTCCGTGCAGCCATCAAACAGAGCACAGGGGTTAGTGCCGCGCTAATTATGTATGGGCGAACCTTGCGATTACCAGGAAAATTTTTTATAGATGTAAGCAACGATTATGATCCTTATACTGTAATTGAAAATATTAATAATACTATAAAAATATCAAACCTGTTAGTATGAAATCAAATAATAATAATACAGCATTTTTTGTACATTCAGACCTTAAAGATTGTACACATGTATTTTTGAGAATCGACAAGAGCAAAACGTCTTTAACATGTCCTTATGAAGGCCCTTATAAAGTTTTAGAGCGATCAGACAAGGTATATAAAATTCAGTTAACAGACAGAATTTTATCAGTTTCAATAGATAGACTCAAACTAGCTTATATTTTAAACGAAAATATAACAGTAAATAGTAACGATAATATAAAAAGAACTAAAAGTGGTAGAATCAGTAAATCTCCCGTCAGATTCTCATAAGTACAAACCACACATTATTTCAACAATATTAAGGACGCGCTCTCAAATTTTAGAAGTTCAATTTCGGCTTCGAGTTCTACTATACGCGTATAGCTCACTCACACTGACATAAAAAACGATAAGCGCAGCAATAAAATCGCACTATAAACGACTTTGATACTTTTATAAAAATATCACAATATTTACTTATTATTTATGTTTTACTTTTTGTTGTATTTGATGCAATAGTACCATAATAAATTATAGTTTCTCAAGGTTATACTCACTCAAAAACAGTATAACTGAAAGTAAATATGTATACGTAATAGTCAAAAACATCGAATTTGTCTTCAAATATTTAGCCCCTTTGTAACTGATCAAAGCTTAATTTCTCAACATTTTCATGAAGAGTAGTATTATGGTAATTAGATCGTAGTTTAGGTAATAGCTAGAAACATCAAGTTGTGCTTAGATGTTTAGTCTCTTAGTGTAGGAGCAAGGTTTAAATTTTTTACAGTTTGGTGAAAACAGTATTTATGATAATCTTAGTATAGTACTAATAGTTAGAAACATTGAGTTTACACTCAAACGCTTAGTGTCAGCTAAATATTTCATATCTTAGGACCAGATGAGAGCTATTTCGTGATATTTTTTTTTATATTAATAATAGCTATACACATGAAGTTTGCGCTCTGAAGTTGAGTCTTGTCGTATCAGATAAGAGTATAATTTCTCATAGACCAAATGAGTAGCTGTATCATGATAACATAATTTCGGTACTGATAATCACTAAAAACCTCAACGTTGCGATCAGTGGTCTAGTCTCATAGAGTCCGATCAACGTTTCATTTTATAGATCAGATGAGTAGCTGTATCATGATAATTGAACTTTAGTATTCATAGTAGCTACAAACATCAGGTTTCGGTTCAGATGTTTAGTCTCACTCTATCTGATGAAAGTTACATTTCTTATGCGTAGAAGCGCTAGCTGCGTAAGCGTATATTTGTCGTGATACCAAAATGTTTGTATAGTATAGAGTGACTAGAAATATAGAGTTTATGCTGAAAAGTATCATAGCGTCTTTTTAATGTTTAATTCCTCATGGGCTAGACAAGTGGCTATATCGTGATAACTGAATTGTAGTACATATTATTAGCTATAAACATGAGTATGTGCTCAGAGATTTAGATAAGAGAATTTTTAACTTAGCGTTTGTTTCTATATCAAAAATAATTCTGTGAACAACATACTACAAAATACCTGAATTGTAAGTTGTAATACCGATAGTACAACGGGCAGCATATGACGGCTTTTGTGTAAAACGAACCTTCAATTCCACCGACAAACTTTGCATCTCTAGCTAAGATACACTTTTCACCAAATGATTCGTTTCATTATAAACAAGACTTGAGAGATCATGTTTTTATAAAAAATAAGACTTGTATTCTTTTGAAAGATTACATTTGTTTGTAAATTCTGCAGCATGTTTATGATATTATTATATATATTCTGAATAGATAATAAAAATTAATAAAGAGAATGCGAAAACGACATATGTATTTCTACCCATGAAAGAGCTCCCTACACATTTCTAAGAGTCCATTATGAGGCCATTTTGTTATTACCTAACGAAAGGAGTACAAACAAGACATATTTATCTACTTCTCTTCTCTATCTCTATCTTACATCTATTCATCAATGACTTCGATAACAGTTTTTGAAGTGGGTCGTCATCAGATCATTTTGTTCAGTCCTGTGGTAAGCTGTCGTCACTACTAACAAAAGGACTATAAGGACGACATATCTATTTCTACCCGTTAAGGAGTTCGATAACAATTTCTGGAGACTTCCATCAGCTCACCTTGTTAAGTCCTGTGGTGAGCTCTCGTCACTACTAACAAGAGGACTACCAAGACGACATATGTATTTCTACCCGTCAAGAAGTTCTATAACAGTACCTCAAAACATAAAAGTAAATTTTCAAAATAAACTATTAACCGACTTCAATATTAATCAGAGGCATAAAAATTAGGCATTAAAAACCGGAAAAAAAAATTGTTTATCAAATTAACCAAAATTAATAAAACATATGAATAGTGTATACATATATATATATATATTACTAAATCATGCGGGTCACCTGATGGTAAGTGATCACCGTCGTCCATAGACATAAGCGACACGAGAGGAATCACAGATGCGTTGCCGGCCCTTAAGAAAGGAGTAGGCTTGTTTCTTGAAAGTTGTCTTACTTTGTCACGAATTCCATAATTAGAACCTAACCAAACTCTCATCAAACTACCCGTGAAGAACATCCTTTACAATAAAAAATGATTCATCGAAATCGGTTGGCATGAAAACGAGTTATTCATCTATTTGTCGTATACACACTTAATGCAAATTTAACACTTATACGGTTTTGCACTGGATGCCGTTGATAGAACTGGACTAAAAATGGGACCATACGGGAAGCACTAGCTTTCAAATAAAAAAAGAATAATCAAAATCGGTGGAGCCAGTCCAAAGTTATGAGGTAACAAACATAAAAAAAAAACATACAGTCGAATTGATAACCTCCTCCTTTTTTTGAAGTCGGTTAAAAAGAACTAACGTAATAAAAACTAAATTTAGAACTTTTGTTTCAACCTAATTACAGTGTCTCTTACTACTAGAAAAAAAAACCACTATAAAAAGTTGGTTAGTATTTCGAAATGATCAAAACGTTTTGTGAAGTGTATACGTATTTCTACAGCGATTTATTTTTTTCAAGTCGAGTACAAAACGACGTACACGTCCTTACCGTATGGCGCCAGAGCGCGGTCTAAACGCGATGTGAATCCTTCTTTCATACTTTTGTGGCAATCGAATCTAAATAAAGAAATAAATTGAACCTTATTCTATATGAGTTAAAGTCTACATTATTAACATAAAATGGTGAAATTTTGTTCACAACTAAATAATTTTTTTCTCAGATGTAGTATACATAACTTGGATTTTATTTCATGTTATTTAAACTTGATTATATGTAGCATAATCAGGTATTTTTTTAAATTAAGAAAACCGTAAAATTACTGCGATTTTGATACCGAAAATCTGGCTGTTTTGCGCGAGGAGACTACGGAGAATTGATTATTATAAATGAAAACTCATTAGTTTTAAAAAACAATCTTCCGTACCACATTGTTAAAGGTTCAATGTATCTGTAGTTAGTCATTATGTTTACCAAAGTTTAGTAGTTTTGTTGTAATTCTTGCCGAAAAACAGTGAAAATGGACCTTTTTTGAGAGCGCGTCCTTAATAAAATAATTGTTACAAGCAAACAGTGATACAATGTCTAGTACGTAAGAATCGCTGACTAGCAGCATATCAATGTAATACGAACAGTACAAAGTCCGATGCACATAATGCGTAGCCAACAGAATAAAGTATGAATGTCGTCACTTTGTAATCAAATAACATTGTACCTACAGTCGTCGTGTACACTGACATTATTATTGTTAAAAATAATTACATTGTATTATTTGAATAATGGGTAAAATATACAGTGTTGATAAAAAATCAGAAGAAGTAATAATTGCACAAAATGGTGCAAACGATGCATCAAACTTGCATATGGAACAACCCTTAGAGAAATATGGTTGGTTAATTCTTATTACCTTAACAGCAATAATCATATATTTCTCGTACATGATATACAGAAGATGTAAAAAAAGTACAAAAAAGATGTTACATAAGGCAATGACTGTATGGCACAGTAGTAATAATCTTCCGATGGCGCACCAGTAGCCGCCTCACAACATTGTGTAATGTGTAAATTATATTGTAATGTTTAAAAAAAAAAAAAACAACAGTGTATATTTCAAACATTTTTCAAAGGGGAGAGTGCTGTGGGAACACGCACACATTGTAAATGTATTAATATAAGTGACTTATATACGCAATAAAGGCCAGTTGGCTCTCAGCTCTCGTCCATATCATTCCATATCCCGGTAGGGACCCAACATTGGTGACCCCGCACGCTTAGCCGCTCGCACGTACCGCACCCCGCAACTCAGTCGCATACTCGCCGTCTCGCAGTCCGCAATGAATGTGCAAAACAGCGCACACGCTTCGATCGTGGCACGATCACAGTCAGCTCCGATGGAAACAAAAGTGGACGATCAACAAGCCATCATCTCCACCTTATCGGTAGCCAATAAAATACCATACTTTTGGCCGGAGAATCCACGCCTATGGTTCGTACAGGTAGAAGCAATATTAACCCCACAGAAAACATCAGACGCCAACAAGTACTTTATGACAGTAGCGAAACTAAATAGAGACGCAATTCAACAAGTGGCATATATCGTTGCAAACCCTCCGGAAACCAATAAATACGAAACGCTGAAAAAACGCCTTTTACAAATCTACGAAGAATCAGAAAGCAGACAAATACAGAGATTAGTTTCAGAGATGGAACTTGGCGATCAGAAGTCTAGCCAGCTACTACGTAGAATGAAAGAATTGGCAAGGAACAAGATAGACGACGACACGATACGACGAATACTGTGGCAAGGACACCTACCACCATCAGTGAGAGCAGTACTAATAGTAACATCCACGCAGGACCTAGAAGAGCTAGCCACAATAGCAGACAAAGTACTAGACACTCATCAGAAAACGGACATCTGCGAAGTAAGCCGAAACAGCAGAGGTATAACAACATCCCTGGAGATAGCAGCAATTATGACAGAAATAGCCAAAATCAACTTACGATTAGAAAAAATTGAAAGAAATAGACCACAAATAAATAGACAGCAAGGCTTTAGAAATCACCGTTCAAGGTCACGCAGAACACCTCAAGATGCCGATTGGTTATGCGCGTACCATTGGAAGTATCGGAGCAGAGCACAAAAATGCGTCAAACCGTGTAGCTGTAAGACCAGAGACCAATCTCACACGTCGGAAAACTAACAGAACTGCAACCGGTAGCGGGAAGTTGCACAGGTAATGATTACCGCTTAATAATAAAGGATATGAAGTTCAATATAAAATTTTTAGTCGACTCAGGTGCTTGCATATCTGTCTTACCTAAATTTCTAATAAAAAATAAAAAAGAGCTAGGTATAAATTCAGATTTTAAACTTTTTGCCGCCAATGGTTCAATAATTAAAACATACGGCACAAAGGCGCTAAATTTAAATTTAAAACTTAGACGTAATTTTAAATGGACTTTTATTGTATGTGATGTCAGACAACCAATACTAGGAGTTGATTTTTTAAACCATTTTCAACCAAAATTAGATATTAGTGGTCGACGTTTAGTTGATAAATTAACTAACCTGGCAGTGCACGGAACAATCGTACATCATTGTGAATCCACAATTTCTACGTTACGTAAAGATCACCCTATATATAATATTTTAACGAAGTATCCAGATATTTTTAAACCTATTGCTTTCAAAGAGGCACCGAAACACTCCGTTTATCATTATATTGACACTACGGGTCCTCCTATCTTTTGTAAACCCAGACCTTTAGCTCCTGAACGGTATAGGATTGCTAAAGAGGAATTCAAAAATATGTTAGATGTAGGTATTTGTAGACCATCCAAATCGGAATGGGCAAGTCCTCTACACATAGTGCCAAAAAAAGACGGTCAAGTTCGTCCTTGTGGCGACTACAGAGCCTTAAACGCAGTAACTAGGCCTGATAGGTATCCCATACCTCGAGTACAAGATTTCACATACCTCTTAGCCGGAAAAACGATATTCTCAAAAATAGATATTAAAAAAGCATATTATAATATATTAATTAATCCAGACGATATCTGTAAGACAGCCATCACTACGCCATTCGGTCTATATGAATTTGAACGAATGACCTTCGGACTAAGGAACGCAGCACAAACCTTTCAGCGTTTCATGACAAATACAGTACTATCCGGTTTAGACTTTTTATACTGTTATGCTGATGACATATTGATAAGTTCAGTCGATACTACTCAGCATTTTGAACACTTAGAACTTGTATTTCAACGATTGAATGAATTTGGCATTACCATTAATTTAGAAAAATGTACATTTATAGCCACTACTATCGAATTCTTAGGATATAAAGTTACTACAACTGGCATAAAACCGTTAGAAACAAAGGTACAAGCTATAATCGATTATCCTAAACCTCGCGATATCAGTTAGTTAAGAAAATTTTTAGGCATTGTCAATTTTTATAGGAAACATTTACCTAGAGCTGTAGAGTATTTACAGTTATTAGACAAATATATCCATAAAGCTAAAAGGAACGACAAAACTTTGATAGATTGGACACCGGATGTTGAACAAGCATTTCTAGAATGTAAAAATAACATAGCAAACGCAGTCACATTGTCGTTTCCTGTGGCAAACGCGCCACTCGCACTATTTGCTGATGCATCGAATAACTGTATAGGTGCAGTATTACCACAATACGTTGACAAGAAATGGAATCCACTAGGATATTTTTTTAGGAAATAAACCGACAAACAAAAAAATTACAGCACGTATGACCGAGAATTACTAGCTATACATCTAGCTATAATTCTCTTGATAAATTAGATTTTGAATCACTGAGAGCTGAGAGTGATAAACTCATCAAATCTGACTTTAAATCTTACAATGATAAAGCAGAGCTTACCTTATTAAAAAATCCTAAATACTTTTGGACCTATATTAAAAATATGCGTAAAAGAACTAGTAATTATCCTAGTTCTATGACCTTAGAAGCTGAAACTGCTTCCAGTGGGTATGATATTTGTAACCTATTCGCTAAGCATTTCTCATTATCGGATATTAACCTCTGTGCTAACTCGATTCAACCTTGTACTAACTCTTCTTCTGTGGAACTTCACACCTTCCCAGCTTTCCATTGTAGTTCATTTAACAAAATATCTTTTACACAAGATGAAGTCCTGAAGGCTTTGAATAATATTGACATACATAAGGGGCCAGGACCTGACAGTCTACCACCTTTCTTTATTAAGAACTGTGCTATTTCCCTTAGTTTTCCTATAACAATAATATACAATACTTCACTTAATACGAGTATCTTTCCCTGGAAGTGGAAAAAAGCTAATTTATTACCTATTTTTAAAAAAGGCGACATCCATTCTGTTGTAAATTACAGACCCATTTCTATACTGTCTGTATTGGGAAAAGTTTTTGAAAAGTTATTATATCCTCATATAAGTAATCACATCAAAATTTACATTTCTCCTCACCAACATGGTTTTTTGAAGGCAAGATTTACTAATAGTAATCTTTTCAACTATGTAGCCTATTTAACTGATTCTGTTGATTCTGGTGTTCAAGTTGATGCTATTTACACCGACTTTTCGAAGGCTTTTGATAGAGTTAATCATAATTTACTTATTAAGAAACTATCTTCTTATGGAATTGGTGGCACACTGTTACAGTGGTTTTCTTCATATCTTACTAATCGTCTATCAGTTGTTGTCATTGACGGTTTTAAATCTGATTCATTTAACATAATCTCTGGTGTACCTCAAGGGTCTATTTTTGGCCCGCTGCTGTTCAATATCTTTGTTAATTACATAACTCAGTGTATAGGTAACTCTTTATGTTTCATGTTTGCTGACGATCTCAAGATTGCACGTAAAATACACACTATTAATGACGTTAACTTGTTACAATTTGACATTAACAGATTACTTGTTTGGTGTGAAATAAATGGTATGGCTTTAAACATAAACAAATGTTATCACATAAAATTTAGCAGGAAGAAAAACATAATACCGTCGAGCTATCACATTAACCACATTCCTATTCAAGAAGTTACATATATTAGAGACCTTGGTGTCATCTTCGACAATCATTTAAAGTTTGATATTCATATTAATAACATTTGTTTATCTTCACGTAAAATTTTAGGTTTCATTCTTAGAAACAGTAGGCTTTTTAGAAACAAATCCATCAAGATACTTCTATACAGCATGCTTGTAAGAAGCCACCTTGAATATTGTAGCACTGTCTGGTGCCCTCATTATCAACTTTACATAGACCGTATCGAAAATATTCAAAGACGTTTTACTATAGCTTGTTTGTCAGGTTCTATAAAATTTAATCCGTATAATGATAGACTGAAAGAAGTTAAACTGAAATCTTTGTACAATAGAAGAATTATGCTGAACATGACCTTTTTATACAAACTTTTCAATAACCACATTGATAATTCAGAACTTTTGAATCGATTTAATATTAATGTGCCTTCCAGATTACCTAGATTTCTTGTCTCTTTATTTGGTCACAAAAGCTACAGAACCAATTTAGGTCATTTCTCCATCGTTCCCAGACTTTCTCGACAATATAACGACCTTGTTAAAAAAGATCACACCATAGACTTATTCAGTAATTCCCTATCTCATTTCAGATCTAAAATTAGTTTTTTATGCAATTAATTTCTGCAGGATCTTTTTTCCTTAATTTTTAAGTTATAGATTATCGAATTGTTTTATTTTATTATAGTTGATTGAAGAAGGCGTTACTTTGCGAAAATCCATAATTAAATATTATAGTGGACGCTACTTTGCACTTCCGCTAGGAATTGATTGACCACCACTACGTCTAAATTAGTCCTGCAGTGATTCCGAACACAAAAAATTTAACAGGTAACTCTT
>JACEII010000512.1:10142-20274 GCA_014332785.1 Antheraea mylitta
AAGAGTTACCTGTTAAATTTTTTGTGTTCGGAATCACTGCAGGACTAATTTAGACGTAGTGGTGGTCAATCAATTCCTAGCGGAAGTGCAAAGTAGCGTCCACGATAATATTTATTTTATTATCTTCCTAATTTTTTTTTCATAATTGTTTCTTTTACTTTTATTGTCGTCCGCATCGTATCTTTTATTCATAAATGCTATAGTCAACTGTAAATAGTGACATAAATAATTTTTAATTATTCGCATGTATGCTTTTTAGTTTTTTATTTTATGTTACTGTTGTTGATTCTATATGTTAAATAAAAAAAGTTTATTTGAAGGTCGCGAATTGATTATATATACTGACTATAAACCTTTAACATTTGCATTTTCAAAACTGTGTAAAAATAATAAAAAAGAAAGTCCAAGACGGATTAGGCAATTACTTTTTATTAGTGAGTTCACGACTGACATACGTCACGTAGGTGGACAGGATAACATTGTTGCAGACGCCTTATCGCGTATAGATTCCGTGGAATGCACTTCGAGCGTTGTTGATTACGAACAACTAGCTATAGAACAAGACAAAAATCCAAAGTAAGTAGGCATACGATTTCTACCCACGGTCAATATCCACAAGCTGACAGATTTGATCACATACAAATAGATATTATAGGACCGCTTCCGATAACCCAGAATGATTACAGATATTGTTTAAAAATATTAGATAGAGGTACAGGTTGGCCAGAGGCATATCCGCTCAAAGACATTTCAGCTGAAACGGTAGCAAAAACTGTCTATACAGAATGGATATGTAGATTAGGTTGCCCCGTGAAACTGACTAGTGACCAAGGCAGGCAATTCGAAAGTAGGCAATTCTCAATTTTAATGTCCTATCTGGGTGTACGAAAGATCAGAACGACTCCGTACCATCCTCAAAGCAACGGATTGGTTGAGAGATGGTATAGGTGTGTCAAAACTTCTCTAATGGCAAGATTAGATGGTAACAAGAATTGGACGCACGAATTACCTAGTGTACTACTAGTACTCCGTGCAGCCATCAAACAGAGCACAGGGGTTAGTGCCGCGCTAATTATGTATGGGCGAACCTTGCGATTACCAGGAAAATTTTTTATAGATGTAAGCAACGATTATGATCCTTATACTGTAATTGAAAATATTAATAATACTATAAAAATATCAAACCTGTTAGTATGAAATCAAATAATAATAATACAGCATTTTTTGTACATTCAGACCTTAAAGATTGTACACATGTATTTTTGAGAATCGACAAGAGCAAAACGTCTTTAACATGTCCTTATGAAGGCCCTTATAAAGTTTTAGAGCGATCAGACAAGGTATATAAAATTCAGTTAACAGACAGAATTTTATCAGTTTCAATAGATAGACTCAAACTAGCTTATATTTTAAACGAAAATATAACAGTAAATAGTAACGATAATATAAAAAGAACTAAAAGTGGTAGAATCAGTAAATCTCCCGTCAGATTCTCATAAGTACAAACCACACATTATTTCAACAATATTAAGGACGCGCTCTCAAATTTTAGAAGTTCAATTTCGGCTTCGAGTTCTACTATACGCGTATAGCTCACTCACACTGACATAAAAAACGATAAGCGCAGCAATAAAATCGCACTATAAACGACTTTGATACTTTTATAAAAATATCACAATATTTACTTATTATTTATGTTTTACTTTTTGTTGTATTTGATGCAATAGTACCATAATAAATTATAGTTTCTCAAGGTTATACTCACTCAAAAACAGTATAACTGAAAGTAAATATGTATACGTAATAGTCAAAAACATCGAATTTGTCTTCAAATATTTAGCCCCTTTGTAACTGATCAAAGCTTAATTTCTCAACATTTTCATGAAGAGTAGTATTATGGTAATTAGATCGTAGTTTAGGTAATAGCTAGAAACATCAAGTTGTGCTTAGATGTTTAGTCTCTTAGTGTAGGAGCAAGGTTTAAATTTTTTACAGTTTGGTGAAAACAGTATTTATGATAATCTTAGTATAGTACTAATAGTTAGAAACATTGAGTTTACACTCAAACGCTTAGTGTCAGCTAAATATTTCATATCTTAGGACCAGATGAGAGCTATTTCGTGATATTTTTTTTTATATTAATAATAGCTATACACATGAAGTTTGCGCTCTGAAGTTGAGTCTTGTCGTATCAGATAAGAGTATAATTTCTCATAGACCAAATGAGTAGCTGTATCATGATAACATAATTTCGGTACTGATAATCACTAAAAACCTCAACGTTGCGATCAGTGGTCTAGTCTCATAGAGTCCGATCAACGTTTCATTTTATAGATCAGATGAGTAGCTGTATCATGATAATTGAACTTTAGTATTCATAGTAGCTACAAACATCAGGTTTCGGTTCAGATGTTTAGTCTCACTCTATCTGATGAAAGTTACATTTCTTATGCGTAGAAGCGCTAGCTGCGTAAGCGTATATTTGTCGTGATACCAAAATGTTTGTATAGTATAGAGTGACTAGAAATATAGAGTTTATGCTGAAAAGTATCATAGCGTCTTTTTAATGTTTAATTCCTCATGGGCTAGACAAGTGGCTATATCGTGATAACTGAATTGTAGTACATATTATTAGCTATAAACATGAGTATGTGCTCAGAGATTTAGATAAGAGAATTTTTAACTTAGCGTTTGTTTCTATATCAAAAATAATTCTGTGAACAACATACTACAAAATACCTGAATTGTAAGTTGTAATACCGATAGTACAACGGGCAGCATATGACGGCTTTTGTGTAAAACGAACCTTCAATTCCACCGACAAACTTTGCATCTCTAGCTAAGATACACTTTTCACCAAATGATTCGTTTCATTATAAACAAGACTTGAGAGATCATGTTTTTATAAAAAATAAGACTTGTATTCTTTTGAAAGATTACATTTGTTTGTAAATTCTGCAGCATGTTTATGATATTATTATATATATTCTGAATAGATAATAAAAATTAATAAAGAGAATGCGAAAACGACATATGTATTTCTACCCATGAAAGAGCTCCCTACACATTTCTAAGAGTCCATTATGAGGCCATTTTGTTATTACCTAACGAAAGGAGTACAAACAAGACATATTTATCTACTTCTCTTCTCTATCTCTATCTTACATCTATTCATCAATGACTTCGATAACAGTTTTTGAAGTGGGTCGTCATCAGATCATTTTGTTCAGTCCTGTGGTAAGCTGTCGTCACTACTAACAAAAGGACTATAAGGACGACATATCTATTTCTACCCGTTAAGGAGTTCGATAACAATTTCTGGAGACTTCCATCAGCTCACCTTGTTAAGTCCTGTGGTGAGCTCTCGTCACTACTAACAAGAGGACTACCAAGACGACATATGTATTTCTACCCGTCAAGAAGTTCTATAACAGTACCTCAAAACATAAAAGTAAATTTTCAAAATAAACTATTAACCGACTTCAATATTAATCAGAGGCATAAAAATTAGGCATTAAAAACCGGAAAAAAAAATTGTTTATCAAATTAACCAAAATTAATAAAACATATGAATAGTGTATACATATATATATATATATTACTAAATCATGCGGGTCACCTGATGGTAAGTGATCACCGTCGTCCATAGACATAAGCGACACGAGAGGAATCACAGATGCGTTGCCGGCCCTTAAGAAAGGAGTAGGCTTGTTTCTTGAAAGTTGTCTTACTTTGTCACGAATTCCATAATTAGAACCTAACCAAACTCTCATCAAACTACCCGTGAAGAACATCCTTTACAATAAAAAATGATTCATCGAAATCGGTTGGCATGAAAACGAGTTATTCATCTATTTGTCGTATACACACTTAATGCAAATTTAACACTTATACGGTTTTGCACTGGATGCCGTTGATAGAACTGGACTAAAAATGGGACCATACGGGAAGCACTAGCTTTCAAATAAAAAAAGAATAATCAAAATCGGTGGAGCCAGTCCAAAGTTATGAGGTAACAAACATAAAAAAAAAACATACAGTCGAATTGATAACCTCCTCCTTTTTTTGAAGTCGGTTAAAAAGAACTAACGTAATAAAAACTAAATTTAGAACTTTTGTTTCAACCTAATTACAGTGTCTCTTACTACTAGAAAAAAAAACCACTATAAAAAGTTGGTTAGTATTTCGAAATGATCAAAACGTTTTGTGAAGTGTATACGTATTTCTACAGCGATTTATTTTTTTCAAGTCGAGTACAAAACGACGTACACGTCCTTACCGTATGGCGCCAGAGCGCGGTCTAAACGCGATGTGAATCCTTCTTTCATACTTTTGTGGCAATCGAATCTAAATAAAGAAATAAATTGAACCTTATTCTATATGAGTTAAAGTCTACATTATTAACATAAAATGGTGAAATTTTGTTCACAACTAAATAATTTTTTTCTCAGATGTAGTATACATAACTTGGATTTTATTTCATGTTATTTAAACTTGATTATATGTAGCATAATCAGGTATTTTTTTAAATTAAGAAAACCGTAAAATTACTGCGATTTTGATACCGAAAATCTGGCTGTTTTGCGCGAGGAGACTACGGAGAATTGATTATTATAAATGAAAACTCATTAGTTTTAAAAAACAATCTTCCGTACCACATTGTTAAAGGTTCAATGTATCTGTAGTTAGTCATTATGTTTACCAAAGTTTAGTAGTTTTGTTGTAATTCTTGCCGAAAAACAGTGAAAATGGACCTTTTTTGAGAGCGCGTCCTTAATAAAATAATTGTTACAAGCAAACAGTGATACAATGTCTAGTACGTAAGAATCGCTGACTAGCAGCATATCAATGTAATACGAACAGTACAAAGTCCGATGCACATAATGCGTAGCCAACAGAATAAAGTATGAATGTCGTCACTTTGTAATCAAATAACATTGTACCTACAGTCGTCGTGTACACTGACATTATTATTGTTAAAAATAATTACATTGTATTATTTGAATAATGGGTAAAATATACAGTGTTGATAAAAAATCAGAAGAAGTAATAATTGCACAAAATGGTGCAAACGATGCATCAAACTTGCATATGGAACAACCCTTAGAGAAATATGGTTGGTTAATTCTTATTACCTTAACAGCAATAATCATATATTTCTCGTACATGATATACAGAAGATGTAAAAAAAGTACAAAAAAGATGTTACATAAGGCAATGACTGTATGGCACAGTAGTAATAATCTTCCGATGGCGCACCAGTAGCCGCCTCACAACATTGTGTAATGTGTAAATTATATTGTAATGTTTAAAAAAAAAAAAAACAACAGTGTATATTTCAAACATTTTTCAAAGGGGAGAGTGCTGTGGGAACACGCACACATTGTAAATGTATTAATATAAGTGACTTATATACGCAATAAAGGCCAGTTGGCTCTCAGCTCTCGTCCATATCATTCCATATCCCGGTAGGGACCCAACATTGGTGACCCCGCACGCTTAGCCGCTCGCACGTACCGCACCCCGCAACTCAGTCGCATACTCGCCGTCTCGCAGTCCGCAATGAATGTGCAAAACAGCGCACACGCTTCGATCGTGGCACGATCACAGTCAGCTCCGATGGAAACAAAAGTGGACGATCAACAAGCCATCATCTCCACCTTATCGGTAGCCAATAAAATACCATACTTTTGGCCGGAGAATCCACGCCTATGGTTCGTACAGGTAGAAGCAATATTAACCCCACAGAAAACATCAGACGCCAACAAGTACTTTATGACAGTAGCGAAACTAAATAGAGACGCAATTCAACAAGTGGCATATATCGTTGCAAACCCTCCGGAAACCAATAAATACGAAACGCTGAAAAAACGCCTTTTACAAATCTACGAAGAATCAGAAAGCAGACAAATACAGAGATTAGTTTCAGAGATGGAACTTGGCGATCAGAAGTCTAGCCAGCTACTACGTAGAATGAAAGAATTGGCAAGGAACAAGATAGACGACGACACGATACGACGAATACTGTGGCAAGGACACCTACCACCATCAGTGAGAGCAGTACTAATAGTAACATCCACGCAGGACCTAGAAGAGCTAGCCACAATAGCAGACAAAGTACTAGACACTCATCAGAAAACGGACATCTGCGAAGTAAGCCGAAACAGCAGAGGTATAACAACATCCCTGGAGATAGCAGCAATTATGACAGAAATAGCCAAAATCAACTTACGATTAGAAAAAATTGAAAGAAATAGACCACAAATAAATAGACAGCAAGGCTTTAGAAATCACCGTTCAAGGTCACGCAGAACACCTCAAGATGCCGATTGGTTATGCGCGTACCATTGGAAGTATCGGAGCAGAGCACAAAAATGCGTCAAACCGTGTAGCTGTAAGACCAGAGACCAATCTCACACGTCGGAAAACTAACAGAACTGCAACCGGTAGCGGGAAGTTGCACAGGTAATGATTACCGCTTAATAATAAAGGATATGAAGTTCAATATAAAATTTTTAGTCGACTCAGGTGCTTGCATATCTGTCTTACCTAAATTTCTAATAAAAAATAAAAAAGAGCTAGGTATAAATTCAGATTTTAAACTTTTTGCCGCCAATGGTTCAATAATTAAAACATACGGCACAAAGGCGCTAAATTTAAATTTAAAACTTAGACGTAATTTTAAATGGACTTTTATTGTATGTGATGTCAGACAACCAATACTAGGAGTTGATTTTTTAAACCATTTTCAACCAAAATTAGATATTAGTGGTCGACGTTTAGTTGATAAATTAACTAACCTGGCAGTGCACGGAACAATCGTACATCATTGTGAATCCACAATTTCTACGTTACGTAAAGATCACCCTATATATAATATTTTAACGAAGTATCCAGATATTTTTAAACCTATTGCTTTCAAAGAGGCACCGAAACACTCCGTTTATCATTATATTGACACTACGGGTCCTCCTATCTTTTGTAAACCCAGACCTTTAGCTCCTGAACGGTATAGGATTGCTAAAGAGGAATTCAAAAATATGTTAGATGTAGGTATTTGTAGACCATCCAAATCGGAATGGGCAAGTCCTCTACACATAGTGCCAAAAAAAGACGGTCAAGTTCGTCCTTGTGGCGACTACAGAGCCTTAAACGCAGTAACTAGGCCTGATAGGTATCCCATACCTCGAGTACAAGATTTCACATACCTCTTAGCCGGAAAAACGATATTCTCAAAAATAGATATTAAAAAAGCATATTATAATATATTAATTAATCCAGACGATATCTGTAAGACAGCCATCACTACGCCATTCGGTCTATATGAATTTGAACGAATGACCTTCGGACTAAGGAACGCAGCACAAACCTTTCAGCGTTTCATGACAAATACAGTACTATCCGGTTTAGACTTTTTATACTGTTATGCTGATGACATATTGATAAGTTCAGTCGATACTACTCAGCATTTTGAACACTTAGAACTTGTATTTCAACGATTGAATGAATTTGGCATTACCATTAATTTAGAAAAATGTACATTTATAGCCACTACTATCGAATTCTTAGGATATAAAGTTACTACAACTGGCATAAAACCGTTAGAAACAAAGGTACAAGCTATAATCGATTATCCTAAACCTCGCGATATCAGTTAGTTAAGAAAATTTTTAGGCATTGTCAATTTTTATAGGAAACATTTACCTAGAGCTGTAGAGTATTTACAGTTATTAGACAAATATATCCATAAAGCTAAAAGGAACGACAAAACTTTGATAGATTGGACACCGGATGTTGAACAAGCATTTCTAGAATGTAAAAATAACATAGCAAACGCAGTCACATTGTCGTTTCCTGTGGCAAACGCGCCACTCGCACTATTTGCTGATGCATCGAATAACTGTATAGGTGCAGTATTACCACAATACGTTGACAAGAAATGGAATCCACTAGGATATTTTTTTAGGAAATAAACCGACAAACAAAAAAATTACAGCACGTATGACCGAGAATTACTAGCTATACATCTAGCTATAATTCTCTTGATAAATTAGATTTTGAATCACTGAGAGCTGAGAGTGATAAACTCATCAAATCTGACTTTAAATCTTACAATGATAAAGCAGAGCTTACCTTATTAAAAAATCCTAAATACTTTTGGACCTATATTAAAAATATGCGTAAAAGAACTAGTAATTATCCTAGTTCTATGACCTTAGAAGCTGAAACTGCTTCCAGTGGGTATGATATTTGTAACCTATTCGCTAAGCATTTCTCATTATCGGATATTAACCTCTGTGCTAACTCGATTCAACCTTGTACTAACTCTTCTTCTGTGGAACTTCACACCTTCCCAGCTTTCCATTGTAGTTCATTTAACAAAATATCTTTTACACAAGATGAAGTCCTGAAGGCTTTGAATAATATTGACATACATAAGGGGCCAGGACCTGACAGTCTACCACCTTTCTTTATTAAGAACTGTGCTATTTCCCTTAGTTTTCCTATAACAATAATATACAATACTTCACTTAATACGAGTATCTTTCCCTGGAAGTGGAAAAAAGCTAATTTATTACCTATTTTTAAAAAAGGCGACATCCATTCTGTTGTAAATTACAGACCCATTTCTATACTGTCTGTATTGGGAAAAGTTTTTGAAAAGTTATTATATCCTCATATAAGTAATCACATCAAAATTTACATTTCTCCTCACCAACATGGTTTTTTGAAGGCAAGATTTACTAATAGTAATCTTTTCAACTATGTAGCCTATTTAACTGATTCTGTTGATTCTGGTGTTCAAGTTGATGCTATTTACACCGACTTTTCGAAGGCTTTTGATAGAGTTAATCATAATTTACTTATTAAGAAACTATCTTCTTATGGAATTGGTGGCACACTGTTACAGTGGTTTTCTTCATATCTTACTAATCGTCTATCAGTTGTTGTCATTGACGGTTTTAAATCTGATTCATTTAACATAATCTCTGGTGTACCTCAAGGGTCTATTTTTGGCCCGCTGCTGTTCAATATCTTTGTTAATTACATAACTCAGTGTATAGGTAACTCTTTATGTTTCATGTTTGCTGACGATCTCAAGATTGCACGTAAAATACACACTATTAATGACGTTAACTTGTTACAATTTGACATTAACAGATTACTTGTTTGGTGTGAAATAAATGGTATGGCTTTAAACATAAACAAATGTTATCACATAAAATTTAGCAGGAAGAAAAACATAATACCGTCGAGCTATCACATTAACCACATTCCTATTCAAGAAGTTACATATATTAGAGACCTTGGTGTCATCTTCGACAATCATTTAAAGTTTGATATTCATATTAATAACATTTGTTTATCTTCACGTAAAATTTTAGGTTTCATTCTTAGAAACAGTAGGCTTTTTAGAAACAAATCCATCAAGATACTTCTATACAGCATGCTTGTAAGAAGCCACCTTGAATATTGTAGCACTGTCTGGTGCCCTCATTATCAACTTTACATAGACCGTATCGAAAATATTCAAAGACGTTTTACTATAGCTTGTTTGTCAGGTTCTATAAAATTTAATCCGTATAATGATAGACTGAAAGAAGTTAAACTGAAATCTTTGTACAATAGAAGAATTATGCTGAACATGACCTTTTTATACAAACTTTTCAATAACCACATTGATAATTCAGAACTTTTGAATCGATTTAATATTAATGTGCCTTCCAGATTACCTAGATTTCTTGTCTCTTTATTTGGTCACAAAAGCTACAGAACCAATTTAGGTCATTTCTCCATCGTTCCCAGACTTTCTCGACAATATAACGACCTTGTTAAAAAAGATCACACCATAGACTTATTCAGTAATTCCCTATCTCATTTCAGATCTAAAATTAGTTTTTTATGCAATTAATTTCTGCAGGATCTTTTTTCCTTAATTTTTAAGTTATAGATTATCGAATTGTTTTATTTTATTATAGTTGATTGAAGAAGGCGTTACTTTGCGAAAATCCATAATTAAATATTATAGTGGACGCTACTTTGCACTTCCGCTAGGAATTGATTGACCACCACTACGTCTAAATTAGTCCTGCAGTGATTCCGAACACAAAAAATTTAACAGGTAACTCTT
>JACEII010000513.1:0-20255 GCA_014332785.1 Antheraea mylitta
CTGACGGCGGTCTGGAGATAATCAACCAGGGAATCGATGGCCGAATCCGCGTCGACTTTAGACACCAACACGTCCGGAATTCTATCTAAACTGTTGGGCGACGGACTATTTTTAAAGTATTCGCTAAGTTTCGCGTAATCGGCCACTCTGATCGGCGTCGGGCTGAAGTCAGAGTTATGTCCTAACTGTAATAGAACCGGGCGATGATCCGAGTCGAGTTCGTGTATGACTGATATGAGTCGTACAGGAAGCACGACATTTTTTAGCAGAGCTACATCTAAAACTGACGGTCGGCAGTTGTCCTGATAATGCGTGGGTTCCGGAGGGGCTATGACGTCAAAAGCGAGCACCCTACCTAGTTTGTCGAGTATCCTCCCGTTACGAGAAGTACACGGACTGTTCCAGATAACATTCCCGCAATTGAGGTCCCCCGCTATAATGACCGAGTCACCTAAGTCGAGCAGTGCCTGCAAATCGGATCTGAGTAGTTCTTTGCTCGGTGACAGATACGCGGAGACAAGAATAATATCAGAGTGGCCAGTCATCGCGACGCGGCATACTGACGCTTCCATATGAGTAAGCGCGGGCGGGTCTAACGGCATACAATACAGCGACCGCCTAAAATAAATTAATGTGCCACCCCCGCGGGCGACACGGTCGTTTCTAACTATGCAGTAATTCGCGATTCTCGGATTACGCATGCTCGGTTTTAACATCGTTTCCTGGATGAGGAAAACGTCAATCTGTCTATCGCGTAAAAAGTCAGCTACTAGATCGCGCTGTGTCCGTAGGGATCTCGCGTTAAAAAACGAGAGGCAAAGACCGCGAGGTTTTACTTTATTCATTCCCGGGAATTTTAAAACTAATATTTGGGCGACTGTGAACGGACGAGGCGCTGTACGGTGGCTCCGATAGCCGGAAAGCGCGCTAGAGCTTTAATGAGTTGTACCCCGTGGGGGTTCTCCTCTACCAGGGCGTAGAAGGCGAGCACCTCCTGCATGTCGTGCTCTATAAGAAGTTGCTCCATCCAGTCAAGCTTCCCCTCGAGAGAAGAAGATGAAGGAGCCTGGGTCGCCTTAGGTGGCGGCGCCAGAGGCCTTGAAGAGGCCTGAGGCTGGGGTCTGGGAGCCCAGGGGGCCATAGGGGCCCGCCCGGGTTGGGCCGCGCGCGGCACAGAGGGTGGCGAGCGTGGTGTAGGTGCGGGCGCTACCGGGGCGCGGGAAGCGCCCGGCAGGCCCGGGAAGGCCTCCACGGACATGAGAGGTGGAGGCGGGCGGCGGGCGGCGGGTGCAGACGCCCTGGGCGCCTGCCTCGCCTGACGAGGGCGTTGTGTGCGCGGCGCGCGGGGACATCCGCGATAGTTCGCGGGGTGACCCGCGTTACCGCAGAGCACACAACTGGGAGGGTCGGGAGTGCCAGGAGCGCGCTCGCACTCCTTCGTGGCGTGGTCACCCAGGCACTTGACGCACCTGGGGCGAAGATGGCAATTCTTCGCGGAGTGGCCATAACTCTGGCAGTTATGGCACTGCGAAGGAATGTGGGTCTAGCGTGGAGGCTCAACGGTGATCCCGTTGAGGCCACACACAGACGTGAGAGAAAAAAATGGCCTTGCCCTCCTGCGACCGGTCGAGGATGGCCAGAACCATGTTGTAAGGGGCGCGAGTGCTTGGACGGTACATACGGTGTACCTCGCGGACTGGATAGTTCTTCTCCTTAAGGGAGAGCGTAACTTCCTCGACCGAGATTTCGGCCGGGACTCGGCGTAACACGACACGCAGGAGGCGCTCGTCTTCTAACGCGTACGTAAAATACGCGAGTTTCATCTCGGTGAGGAATCGGATTAATGCGCGGTGATCGTCCGACGTGGGACATTTAACGCGAATGCCCGCCGGAGTGCTGAGTGCATTCGTGTAGTTAATACTTCGCGATTTTAAGCTATTAGAAATGGCGGTCCATTTCGATTTGTCCTGTATCGTAACAGGCGGCGGCGGACGCGGCTTCCTAGTTGCGGAACCCTGAGTGAGCGAGACGGAGCTATTGCTATTAGCGAGACGGAGCTATTGCTATTGACGGAGCTATTGCTATTAATCGTACACTGGTCGAATTTGATTAACTTTACAAATTACGATCGTCGTGGTGTCGAGAGTTTTGACCAATGGAATATCAACACTATCGGTCCAGGAAAACATCGAGAACACCGGAACCTGAGAAACGTTTTTATGGTATGACCACATGTGGGAAAATTTACTACAAATTTCTTTTCAAATCGCAAATACTTTGTGGGCTGGCATGGTGGTTATGCCCATATCTTCATTCGGGAAGTGCCCTACAACACTGCAATGGGTCTCTTATAGCCTGATGATGGTGATAAGTTTTAATACTATTGAGGTAATTAGCCAAAGAATGTATGGATATTGGGAATTAGTAGTATAGAACATTAAATATGAGAAATTGAGATATATTATACATCATGGCTTCGGCTGTAGTTATAGTAAAAAAAAATCTTTCCAAATCATTTTTTTTATTGTAAGATTAAAGCTCGTCAATAAATACTAATTAAAAAAAATCGATTGACAACAGCATAATCTATCTTCACCAATTTACATATTGTATAATTTATAAACAGTGATGTATAATAATTAAACTATAGTTCGGAATGTACATTTAATTGTTTGCCAAAATTATTTTATAAATTACTAGCGGGGCCGGCAGACGTTGTCTCGCCCTGATGATTAAAAAAAATCCTTAACAAATTATATACCAAAATCTTCCTCATAAATCACTTTATCTACTGGTGAAAACCGCATGTAAATCGGTTCAGTAATTTTTCAGTTTATCGCGAACAGACAGACGCGGTAGGGAACTTCGTTTTATACTATGTAATGAACTATGTACTTATTATAAAGGCCTTTGATTGTGTATATGAAAATATCTGTCTGTTTGTTTGTTCCAGTCTTAATTGAAAATTATTGGTCTAATTATTATTATAGGTATATTTATTTGTATAGAAGAAGTTTTGGAACTGACAAAAGTACCTTTAAAAAATTCAAAATATAAACTTTTTCAATTTCGATGAAACTACACGGATACTATAATTAAAAGCTATAAAAATACTATATGCTATAAAATACTATCAAGTATTCCTTCATATCTTATTAAATACAGAATTACTCAAAAAAAAAAAACAATAAGAAACTATACAATTTTCAACCATTTAATGAATTTTTGTATTGTTTCCACTATTGATATAGTATCGCAATTTCCAATAATATGAACAGTAATAGAAACTAATTAATTTCATAAAAAAAAAACTTAGTACATTATTTATTAGCAGTTTTCAATGACTGATAAATAAAAAAACAATGAAACATTACGAATACATTATAGTTTCATTGATGTATAATATATTGGTACTAACATAAACTTGATTAACGGATTCTTTCTAAATATCAAATAAATGATTATATAATGAACCTGTGGTTTCTTTATCGTTCTGCGTTAAAAAATGCAGCGAATCATTAAGAGATACCACAATATCTATGAATTACGTTGGTCGAATGTCCTTTGTGAGTGGTTGCCGTCGTTATGCAATTTTCAAAGACTGCCAAATGTGTCTTTGTAGGTCAGATATTATGAAGCAATGTTATCAGTGAATAGGTATGCACCTTATTATGCTTTATCTTGGTTATGGTCGCGCATGTTGTACTGTCAAAGGCTTTTCAAATATTCATATGTTTTAGTTTAAATCTATTCTTAAAACATTCTTGAAACCAATATAATATTCTCTATATATGTAACAAGAATGTAAATTTAAGTGTACTATTGAGATTTTTTTGAAAAAAAAATATTGCTAGTGTCTTGTTTTGAAATGTATGTCTGTCTATCTGTCTGTCTATTTGAACTCGCATCACATAAAACATCACCAAGCGAATTGTAGTCCGGTGAAGCTGTTAAGACCTTGCTGGGTCAATAGCGTAGACAGTTCGAAAAAAAAACACATTAAGCGAATCATAAAGCATACTTGAGTAATATTCATTCTTTGTTTTATTAAAATCTGTTCACTTTATCAAAAGTTATTGCAATTTTAATGACGACGCGACTAAAGTACGAGAGAAAAGTAGATAAGTACACGGACTTAATACATTCAGGTAATTTTATTAATCACTGTTTTTTTTACATAAGGTTACACGAGGACTAAGTTGCGAGCAGTTAGTTAGTGGTATAATATAATTTAATATAGGAAAGGAACCTCTTTTGGTTAAAACTCAAAGTAATGTTTAAGTATCAAATGTTTATCTGAATAGCCATTCTGTTTGTTTACATTTTGTTCACAAGATTCCTAAATTTAGGCATAGAAAAATATTATTATAATTAGACAGGATGACATAGTACAATTAATAGTCATGGAGCATACTTTGCACATCCAAAAATCTACTTCGATTAATTGCTATCACAACTACTCTGTAATTGCTTATTATTTGTAAAGGACCTAATATTTTACTAACGACTTCGTGCAATGATCATTTCAATTAACTCTATTATACCAATAGCCTTTGCCAGCGACTTCTTTCGCGTGGTATACATACTTTTGGGCTAACGCTAACACGCAGCGGAAGCTCTCACGTGGAAAACCCCCCGATTTATAAACATTCTTCATTGGTGCTCCGCTTCTATTGGTCTTAGCGTAATCTTATATAACCTATAATTATCCTCGATAAATGAGCTATAACATTGAAATAATTTTTAAATCGGACCAGTAGTTCCTGAGGTTACCCCCTACAACGTCACAAACTCACAAACTTTACTTCTTTATAATATTAGTATAAATTGGTACTGTTGAACATTATGCTTTCAAGTCAAAACCACTTGATTATGCAGCCTTAAAGGGCCGTACTAGGAAAGCGATTTCGAGGAAATGGGAAGGTAACGATTATGGAGCGTAGAATTTAGGTCACCCGGTTGTCTCGATAAGATCCATTGATCTCTTGTTATATGAACGCTTTAGCGCTAATGTCACGGGTTAATTTTAATTGTTCTACTAAATTGTTTTTTTTTTTTATAAAATTAGAAGTCTATACCAATATTATATAGAGGTAAAGTTTGTGAGTTTGCTAGATTATAGGGAGCAATATCTGGATGTACTAAGCCGATTTTGAAAATTCTTTTACCAATAGAAAGCCACGTTATTTGTGAGTGTCACATGCTATATATTAACCCGAAAAATGAAAAGACTTATTTGTGGTAGTCGGATTTGGAAAGTAAGTCGGAGAAAAAACGGTCGAACAAAAACGTTTCTTACGCTGCCTTAACGATGAGAGATATATAAATGAGTTCTAAAGATAAGTTGATAATGCCTACAAAAAAGTCAGTGAACAGATGTCTAACTTTTATACATGTAAATCACAAAAAGTAGTATTTTAACATTAAAAAAAAAATTATTAATTGATGCTTATTGGTCATATTATTGTTGTTCAATTATGATTTTTTATCAAAATACAAAGCACCTTAGTATTTACCGAATCATACTAATAATTTCACCAGAAGAAAAATATTTGGTACGGGTCAGCTAGTGCTTTGGAAAAACAAAATATGGATAAAATTACAAATCATTGTGTTGTTAATACCTTATATTACGAAATAAAATTCGAGTAATTAACCATAATATTGTACTGTAGTTAAGCAGTTCTAAATTAAAAAAATAGAAACATAGTAACTCTAATTAACATTTTAACATAACATAACACTTTTTGGTAAAGTAAAAACAAAAGTCAAAACTGAAATTACTATAGATAGATTATTTACTAATATTTTTAGTATTTTTACAACTATAACTTGGACATTTTACAACTATAACTTGGACATTATGTGATGTATTGTAATTTTGCTGTAATGGACAGAGGGTTATGATTTGTCAATTTTACAATTAATACTTATTTGCTTTAGATTAGAGATTGCTCTAATACCATATTTATTTTGAATGGCCGATGCGGTCCGACAACCACAGGCTAAAAAAATGGTACAGGCGTATTATTCCTATTTTTATTACAAAAACGAGCAGTTCGAGCAATTTATAATATGGGGCCTCGCGAATCATTAAAGACTAAGTTTCAGGAATTCGGTATCCTAACTATGCCCTCCCAATATATTTTTGATAATTTAATGTATGTCCGCAAAAACGTAGATATGCTGGATCAAGTAAAAGACAAACATAATTTAAATACTAGAAACTGTAACAAGTTGGTCATTTCATGCCTCAGGCTCACGAAGTCCAATAACAGTTTTTTAGGTGATAGTGGTAGGTTCTATAACAAAATCCCTAAACAGGTTACCGATTTGACGTATAGTGAGTTCAACAGCCATGTCAAGCGGGTTCTAATATCTAAAGGCTATTATTATAGGGTGGACCAGTATGTGAACGATTGTGACGTCTGGAAATGACGCTCCTCTCTGTACATCCACTAAAAACATTGTAACTAAATTATACTTTGTAAAAATATGTAACATGAAAAGATTAAACAGATCGAGTTTCTTGCTTCTCGATGACTGGGTTGTTTTCCGAACCGGTGGTAGCTTTGACTTTCATAAACGCCTTCTCAGGGCCTAAATTGAATAAAGGATATTTTGATTTTATTACATTATAGCGGAGAAGCGATTAAATTAACATTTGCTGTTTTGATGAAAGAAATATTTATCAGGTATAAAACTGTGAGAAAGTAGTGGCGTTTTTTATTTTATTTTATGTTTTTGAAGAAACAATTACGTTCCTGATGATATTTCCAATATATGGTTGTCACATTATACCAATAATGTTAAGTATCATGACACGTGTTAGAGTAATGGAGTGTAAAAATTACTATGACACGACCCTGAGTTTCATGTATCGATCTGTGAAAAGCTGTGGTGAAAATCGGATACTGTTCAAAGTACTGTTTATATATTTACAAACATATGTGCTGATGTTCTTGTGAGATTTAATTTCTTTACGATTGTCAATGAATTCGAATCTTCGTTCAAATATCTGTTAGCGTTTATAGTAAGTTTTTTCTTCGAACTGCCTACGCTATTTGTCTGACGCCGATTTCAAAGTAAGTACTTATTGTTAACCTTAGTAAATGATATTTAATAATAAATCAATGGTTGGTATTTTGGGGGAAATTAATGAACGAAGATGAATGATTTTGAACAATTATATTTTTATTTTTGTAACATAGTTGAATGAGAATGGAAAAAAGTATTAATTTTTTTTGTCATAGATCTTATGAAACTGTAAACTGCTATTTTTTTCTAAAGGGGTATCGTAAACTATCATAATAAATGTTTCTTTAAATAAATCGGTTTAATTAATCCTAAGCAAAAAAAAGATTTCTATTCGTCACTCTTTGTTTTCTTCAACAACCAGTATAGCTAGAAGTCTGAGACTTTCATGTTCTATTATTCTATTCTATAGTTTCTATTTTATTCTATTAGTACCTACATACTCTTCAAGTGTCAATTAATACATACATATCTGTACAAAACCAATTCGCTATGGCCTAGCGCTTTTCCAAGCATTTAACTTAACAAAATTGATTTGCATTTTATAAATCATATGTATATAATAAGCAGTATTATGTCGTATTCGACTGTCACCATTGAGCATATTTTAATGTTTAGGACGTTCTATTTAATTACCAACGGCTCAAAATATATAACATTTGCTAGCAGCTTCCCTCTCGTTTTTGTCTTGCTATCGTGCTTTTTTGTATCGCTTGGAAACGCAAAATTTCAAAATTCTAAAATCAAAATAACGAACAATTGACAAAATTATTCGGAATCAAAACTATAAACTCGACAACCCTGTTAAAAGAATATGGTATTACATTTCATTCCTGAACTTTTATCACAGATTCTCGTTACTTAATTTTACAATATAAAAATTCGAACCAAATCAAATTGTAAGTGTTCATAATGATAATCAAATTGTAAGTGTTCATAATGATAAATAATGTTTGTGGTTCAAGGTAGAGTACGCGTCATAACGGCCTCGATTGTACCTACTTAATAACATAGGCACTACCAAAACTGGCGAGTTCATATGCGTTGCTTTATTGCTTAGAGTACCCTTATTTTTATTAAAAAATGATTAAAAAGCATATATCTTCTTGAGGTTTAGCAAGAATAATATGATTTCGAAACATTTTCGATGAAAAAATCCATCGGAGTCAAGTCATTTTATTTGTTTTTCGAAATGTCTATGCTATTGACCCAGTAAGGTCTTAACAGCTTCACCGAACTACTAAGGCGAGCGCTTAAGGCACTCAGCCGATTCCATTCTGGCAACCAGCTCAAGGGTGCACGGCACACCTCGGCCTGGCTGTTCCCTGTTGCATGCAAAATCGCGACCTATATTAGCTAACCTAGCTAACTATTCATATATGTATAAGTTGTTGAAACGTATATGTGTATCAAGCATTCACGCCTCAACAACTCCTCCATATATTTATTATCGGAAAATTGAGAGTTTTTCAGTTCGATAAGGGAAAAAAGTAAACCCTTCCACTTTCATGTGTAAGCGTGTAGGCGTGCACGTGTGTGGGGGTGATCGTGTAGTGTTGTAGCAGTGATGTATATTTGTGTGTCACCGTATCGCGCAAGCAACGCACTCAAGGGCTCCCTACCGAGGGATCGAACCTAGGCTTGAGCCGCTGCCGTGGGAGGTCTAATCGGGTGTCATTTTATTTGATTCTCAGCGTTTTAGACTACACTTCAACCTGTAACCACACCTGTAGGTTGTACGCCTCTTTCCACAGGAAGGAATATGAACAATAACCACTACAGCTCATGACGTATTGGCGCTTTCAAACTCGAAAAAGTACCCGTATCTATATTTTCCCACATACAGTGATATGGTTTTCTTAGGTTCTTTCTTTCATTTCTTAGGTTTAGGTTTGTTTGCTCAATGTGTTTTCTTTTACCGCCAATTCAAATTAGTATACGTACGCGAATTTCGAAACATTATCTAGTACATGTAGCGATTCGAACTCGTGTATTTGCCTTATATGGGAATTGCTTATTACGCAATTTTTATATATACTTGTATAGCTATTTATAACAAATTCTTCAATACAACGAGAATGATACTCTGGTGCAGATAATTTTAAGTGTATATTGCATATAATTATTTCCAGTTATCGTCAAACAAGTGAGTTAGACGGAACTTTTTTTTTTTCAAACTGACTACCTAGCAAAGTATTAACAGCTTCACCGGACTACTAAGTGGAGCGCTTAAGGCACTCAGCCGACTTTATTTGGACAACTAGCTCAAGGGTGCCTGACACACCTCGTCTTGGCCTGTTGCCTGATTCATGCAATACATGACCTATCCGACCTTCAGTTAGAAGGAACTGTACCGAGGTTTTATTGAAGTATCAGATAATATTCCGAACACATCATTTATTAAACTGCACATAACTCACAGAAATCTTAGCAATGTTAGTTTCCTTAATGATTTGTTTGTTAACTGAAATCGGAACCATATATATACTGACATCAGAGTACGTCTGTGAAACTAATTTATAAAGAAGAGTCTGGATATAATACCTATATTATACCCAAGTTTTTCCTCATTGGAAGTCACGGGAATTACCTATATGAAAATAAAATATGTACCTACAGATGGAGTGACCTATTTGTGACCTTACTTAAGCCTCCGTTGTAATAGTTAACATAACAATTTTGTGAGTAAGACTGACATTTTATATATTGTTTTTTTTTTTCGATCTGACTACGCTATTGACCTATATGTTTTTATGTTTAATGTAAAGATTAAATGTCACAGCTTATTCACTATTTATCCTTTTGGTACACGATATTTGTTACACACATTGGACCAAATTTGATGCGAGATGGACTACTAATGGTGATAGAACTATTTATCTGGATTAGGGTAGATATTTTGTATGCTGCGTATAACACTTCAATTGTTTTGCCATATTTAAGCAATTGATCAATAAACAATATAGATCTAAAAGCACATTTTTTTGGTAATTAATATTGTTAATCATAATTATTTATAAATATAATAATTTAGGTAAAACCTATTTTATCGTTATTTCATAAACTGTTGCATATATTGTTATCCAATGAAATAAGAAACAGATTGAAATCCAGTCAAACAATTCACCTATGCCTTAAAAAAATGAAAATGTGAATCCGTTCCAATGACTATTAACAAAGCCGCTTTATAATATCGCGTCTTTCTTTGTGTTTCCTGAGATATTAAACTATGCAACGGATTTTATAACGTTGGCTTAAACCTTAATAAGAGATACATAAAAATAATGTACTACGGAATTGTATATCTTAAAATGCTTTCAGAAAATTACAAAGTGGTATATGTCTATCTTTTTATGATAAGTTAAATTTTCATCTTCAACACATTAAAAAATACTTGGTTGTAACGTTATTTTGTTCTGTAAATCTTTTACTCATTACATTTCTAATTACGTCGGCCATTTAATATAGATCAAAATTGCCTATAACACCATAGGGGTCATTAAGGTATTTATGTAAGCAATAAAGTGGAGCGGATCATCGATTTGCTTATCTTTGATGACTTAAGAGATGGGGCTATCTGGATGTGTTGATCTGATATATGAAGCGGGCGGTCTTATCCACTAAGTTAAGCATCGCTCAAGTAGCGAACCATTGTAAGTTCAATCCTCTATAAATTGTAAACTTATTCGGTGTTATTACAAAAAAGTTAAATACGTATTGAATAGTTGTTTTAAAAAGGTTACATTTTAGATGTACCGCGCTACCTGAATGTTCGCCATCTTGCGCTTTTGTCTCGCTTTGGTTGGATCATGATAGACTTGCGAAAACAGGATAACGCGAACTTGCTTTGGGCGAGCGCGGTGCATTTAGTACGAGACCTTTTTAAAGCAAGTATTTAATACGTATTTAATTTTTTTGTAATAACACCGCTTATTTCTATACTTGTTAATTGTAGCCCATAAGGAAACCAGAACAGATTAAAAAATACTAATATAAATGTTTACATAAGCATTGGGGAAGAGCAATGGTTATTGTTGCTAACCAGAGGGAGAGGGAGCGGACAAAATCTGCTTAAATAAACTTAAATCGCATATCATGTTAACAAGTATGAACATATTAAATTAACATTATCTGTGTGAAGAGAAATACGTGTGTGTTGCTAGTTTCAAAAGTACGTTGAAGAACATGTTACAAGTAACTTAATACAAAATTTAAGTACTGTAAATGTGATAATTTTATTATTTGTTAGTTACTAATATTATACCGAATGTCTAGTATTTCACGTGTTCAGTAAAATGTATATGCGTTAAGAAATTTAAGTTTACATTATTCTAAATATTACTATCCAGTATTGTACTCGACTGTATTCATAATCGATGTAGACATGTGTTTGAGTTTTTACGAGCGTCGAACGTCTCACGAACGGATATTTGTAGTCCGGTGAAGCTGTAAAGACCTTGCCAGGTCAATAGCGTAGTCAGTTCGAGAAAACGAACGGATATTGATCCACCGGGCAATAAGGAAACGGGCTATGACACCGACAGAAGAGTTCTGTAATTTGTACACAATAGCCTAACTTCTAAAGGACAAGGTTTTAAAAGAAAAGAGTTTTAGAAGCAACGGGTCTAACAATTTTCCAACCAGATTTATTGGGGTTTCTTTTCTTTAAATATTAATACATTTTGTTACCGATTACTTATTAAAATAAAGGTAAAGTGAGATTTGTAAGACTTTGAAATATGGAAAAGAATTTCGTAAGTTACAAATACTCTTACAAATATATTAATTACAATAAGAAACTTGCATCAGTATTTAATATTTGTAATTAATTAAAAAGGTCTGAATATTTTTTCTACCATCTGTAGTGGTTTATTTTCAACTGCTTATAATAATTATGGAATTTATAGTAATAAATAAAACAATATATATTATATATCCAAACAGAACAAATATGCAAAATATATTTTATTATTTTCTGAAAAAATATACATTTTTGCTACCGGTTACTTATTGAAGTAAAAGTTATGAAGATTTATAAATATCTGGGATGAGGAAAAATATCTTGTGAATTAAAAATTCTAAATAGTCTTATTAATATATTCATTTACATTAGAAACTTGTGTAAATATTTAATTCATTTGATTAATTCAAACTTCAGAATGTTCTATAGTGAACGTGTACTATAGAAATGCGTTGTAAATTTTGAATATATTTTCTGATTGAAGTTATCTTCAAATAAAAAAAATTATTTTACTATTATGTTACAATATTGTTTATACGAAGTAACTCTAAGTAGTATTTGGAAAACAAATTGGTTACTGAAATAAAATTTCGAGTGTTTCTACAAAAATGTTGTCACGTGGTTAGTGATGAAAATAAAATTGCCACGAGGAGAGAAGCACATGTCTCATAACAGTTCAAATAGGTAGCTAATTATCTGCCCACAGGGCGAAATTTTATTTCGCCGGTGTAAGCACGTTGCGTATATTTCTCAATAATATCGTTCAATATAAATGATATTCCGATAATTGTTAAACATATAATAATTTCGATAAAACTTCGTTTAACTTCACACGCAATTTATCTTAAGTCTCTATCTTTATTGCTCATTTATATCGCTATAATTTACTGTTACTAATAATCTATTTGATAGCAATTGTCAATGTTGTATGAAATATTTTAATTAATTTAACAATTTCAACACAATATTATGTCAAAAATTTTAAAAATATTTACTGCATATATTAATTAAGTTTTTTGAGCTTTAGTTCTTATATTGTTTAGCAATCTATTCTTAATTGAACCACTTTTCCCATTAGAAAATGATACGGCACACGTGGAGTAATGGAGAAAACACTTGTACAGTTGTTTTTCAATTTATAAATGCAAATGAATTAGGATAATTAAAAACACAGCGATAATAACACCACTCACCATAATTATTGTCAAGCGTGTTCTGAAATCGAGGTTATTCTTCAATATGTGAGCGTACGGAAACAACGCGTACACTCACTCCGGCGGTTCGCGCGCAACTGCAATCACCTTTAGTTGTCAAGAATATTTTTCTATGCGCAAGCGCATCGTGCTGTAGCGTCATATCATTGATAAACCTGATGAGACAATACGTTCGTCTTTTTTCTTCTGTATTATACCAATAAAGTCGACTTATTGAAGATTATCAAGAGCTAATTGTTTCGTGTCTTAAAGTTAGTTTCCTCGGGAACTTCACTGCTAGAACAAAATGATGGCCGTGCATTAAGTATCTACTATCAACTTTTTTTCAAGAGATATGCTATCCTCTTTAAGTTTACGTTTTATGCTATTATTTCTAAACCATTTTATAATAATCACTGATCCTAATTTTCTAACTAATATTATAAAAAACGAATATGGGTTTGTTTGTTACGCTGTCACTCTTTGAATTTTTACTTAATAATGATTAACCTTATCAGGACTTGCAAACGCGTTGTTACGGGTCAAGGAAAGGTCACCTGCCATCCACAAAAAACAATTGACATCTTAGGATAAGTATAGTCTAAATTAATGCGAGCGAAACAGCAGTCAGATGCTAGTAATATACAAAATTCGAATAATATTATATAATACTGGAACTATAAGACACGATACACGATCCTGCTTGTTTTGAAGACAAGTCAGATATGGCAGTAGAAACAAGCTGCCTTTATGTAAAATTGGTGACAGCAGGTACACTACAAAATTAGTTTACATTGATTCTCTTCTTAATGTCAATTTAGCATCAAGAATTACGTATAAAAAAGCAAGAAATATTTCAGTACAGAAAAATCTCAAAAGGATGACTAACTTCACTCTCATATCCCATACATTTTTTAATTTCAACAGTATATGTAAAAGAGGAAATAATTAACTCTAAACTTGATCTTAATGTTATTTCATTTGTACTTTATATTTATTACTTTTTTATAACATTACGCATCATGAATCTCTATTTTAACTCTTCCGGAATCAGACTCTGATGTATGTTAAGGGGAATCCTGTGAAAAGTTAGTAAATACGCTTTAAAAGAAATGTTTATTGAAAATATATTATTGTCTTTGCCAATAAATAAAATAACGAAAATAATAAATTGTCTATCAAGTAAATGTATCCTATTATTTATAATGCAACTTTGGAGTTTTTGGCGGGATCTTAGTTTGTCATGTATGTAGTGGATTTTATATTTTACTAGCTGTATTCGCAGCTCCGCACGCGTTTTTTTTAAATTGTATTAAAGAATTATTAAATTATGATACTATGTACAATTACAGAAATGTACTTTAAAAACTATTTTAAGTACGACACACACGCTACTCACAGTAACATTTAACGTGTACCTTAAGATATATAGATACTACCAGAGTAATTAATAAGGATTATCATAACCACCATATTTGGAACATTAACCAACCATATAACTACCTCAGTGCTCACACTGTACAAAAAACTAATGAAAAATTACTTAAAAATAGATAATGATATAATGTGCCAATATTGTCAATAAGTTTATGGTCTAATATCTTATTAGAAATACCTCTTCTATCTTCAAAATTGCTAATAATAATTATTATATTAAATTGTAAACTATGAATGTGGCGATGTCTTGAATTTTGTATATATATAAACAAAGATATAAAATTTTATATATAGTAAAGCGCGATTAATACGCACATGTTTACAGTTAACAACATATTTTTGCTAAATTTTATATGGACGAATTCGTGGGTCTAGTCCAAAATAGAATAACCTCAATTACTATTTATAAGGTTTACTGTCAACCAATGAAAATCCCGTAAACATCTGTCTAACAGTTTTGGAGAAAGTTTTGTAGGCGATAACACGGTTAACAGCTCTTATAAACCAAATTACCTAAATAATTTTTATAAAGTTAGCTATCTGCCAAAAAAAAGTCTCGTAAAGATTGGTCTAACCGTTACGGAGATAGCACTGCGGGCAAAACAACGGTTAAAATTGCCTAAATTATTTTTTATGAAGTAATTTAAGTATTTATCAGTGAGAGTCTCGTGAAGATCTTTTTAACCGTTTTGGAGATGGTACTGCGAGCAAAACCACTGTTACCAGTTAGTATAAACTAAAATTGCTTGAATTACTTTTTATAAAATCGGCTATCTGCCAAGGGAAGTTTCGTGAAGATCGGTCTAATCGTTTTGGAGATAGTAATGTGGGCGAAGCCACGGTGAAGAGCAAGTCTGAATTTAAATAACTTGAATTACTTTTTATAAGGTTAGCTATCTGCCAATCAAAGTTTCGTAAAGATCACTCAAACCGTTTTAGAAATAGTACTGCGGGTGAAACCACAGTTAACAGCTAGTCTAAATTAAAATATACTAAATTACTTGTTATAATATCCGTTATCTGTTGGTGAAAGTTATGTGAAAATCAGTCTAGCCGTTTTGGAGATAGCATTGCATACGAAGCCGCGGTTAACACTTAGTCTAATTTAGAGTAGCCTATGCCACCCGCAGTAATTTCAGCTATCTGCTAGTGAAATTCCCGTCAAAATCGGTCCAGGCGTTTCGGAGATTACCCGGAACAAACAGACAGACAGACAGACAGACATACTGACAAAAATTTTAAAAAATGCATTTTTGTTATCAGAAGCGTGTATACGTTCATACCCAATTAGTGAAAAAATTTTATTTCGCTGTTACATACAGACACTTCATTTTTATTATAGGTATAGATTCATAATCTTGTGTTATTGGACTCTATATTTTGTAAATTTGGTTGTGTTTTACGTAATATAGTTAGTTTATTGTGCTTAAGTGAAGTGAATGGAAAATAATACCATGGAGCATGAAATTCTGAGATGCCACAAAAACTCCCTGGATCTAACAAGGGATCCATCATCTTTTTAGAATATTGACTCTTACGACGTTTAATATTGAAGTGATTACACAACGCTTGTAATTGTAATTAAGGATTGATTATCAAAAAAAATGCAACTTAAAAAATAGAACCAGAACTTATCAGTGCATTAAAATAGGTCCTGTGACATGAGTTATACACGAAATTCCTAAAAAAATCTTTAAAATATTATAGAAGACTATTAAAATCCAATATTAATTTTCAAGAATTAGAAAGAAGAAAGAAACTGTATTTATAGCATATACATGGATAATATAATTGTGAAAACATTACAAGATATTAAAATTATGCTTCGGTATTGTTATAATGGCGAACAATTCAGGATATGTTGGCTGCCGCCATAGGAGGTTACACCAGTGGTGGTTTTCAATTGTAGGGTTTAACTGATTACTAAGTATGCAGTGTATATTAAATATAGTGGCAGGGAGTCCTTGAGTGCGTTACTTGCGCGATACAGTGACACAAAAATTTACATCACTGCTACAACACTACACGATCACCCCCACACAAGTGCACGCCTACACGGAAGTGGAAGGGTTTTATTTTTTGCCCTTATCGAATTGAAAAACTCTAATTTTCCGATAATAAATATAGGGAGGAGTTGTTGAGGCGTATATACTGGGTACACATATGCGCCTCAACAACTCAAACATATATGAATAGTCAGCTAGGTTAGCTAAGATAGGTCGCGAGTTTGCATGTAACAGGCAACAGCCAAGCCGAGGGTGCCGTGCGCCCTTGAGCTAGTTGCCCAAATAAAATCGGCTGAGTGCCTTAAGCGCTCGCCTTAGTAGTTCGGTTAAGCTGTTAAGACCTTGCACGGTCAATAGCGTAGTCAGATCAAGAAAAAAAAATAGTGATGAAATAAACTAAGGAAACAGACCCGACAATGCCCTTTTTATAATATTTGTTAGACACCACGTATTTGTCAGCCGGTCGGTCAGCGAAACCATTAAGATTCTGTAAATACTGTGACTATTCATCCGAGCAGAGCTCCGCCCCACAACAACGTTCACATAGAAGTGCGCGTAGACTTTTTTTTTTTTTTTTCTCGAACTGACTACGCTATTGACCTAGCAAGGTCTTAACAGCTTCACCGGACTACTAAGGCGAGCGCTTGAGGCACTCGGCCGATTTTATAATGATAACTAGCTCAAGGGTGCACGGCACACCTCGGCTTGGCTGTTACACGTTGCATGCAAAAATCGCGACCTAACTTAGCTAACCTAGCTAACTATTCGTATATGTTTGAGTTGTTGAAACGTATATGAGTACCAGCATATCCGCCTCAACAACTCCTCCATATATTTTTATCGGAAAATTAGGAGAGTTTTTCAGTTCGATAAGGGAAAAATCTTTCACAAAATAACCCTTCCACAAGATGTGTAGCGTGTAGGCGTGCAAGTGTGTGGAGGTGATCGTGTAGTGTTGTAGCAGTGATGTATGGGTGTGTCACCGTATCGCGCAAGCAACGCACTCAAGGGCTCCCTACCGAGGGATCGAACCTAGGCTTGAGCCGCTGCCGTGGGAGGCCTAATCGGGTGTGCGGGAGCGAAGTTAACCCCCAGACCACGGCGGCGCGATCTGTGGTTACGCGGGCGTGGGCGTGAGCACGCTCTGTTACGAGGGACAGGCTGGTACTGATCGTTCGCTGACGTGATATCGTCGGGCGGGTCGATAAAAATGTGTCGCGGACGTCTTTTATAACGCCCGGCGTTGGGCACGGGTTCGTAGTTCGCGGCGGATACCACTAACGGACTGGGATGAATCGCGGCTCGCTCGAAATAGCTAGTAGAGAGTGATTTAATATACGCCCAGATGGACGGCACCTCCAGGTCCCTGTGGAGATCCGCCTTCCGGACGAACCAAGGAGCACCGGTGATCTTACGCAGAGCCCGGGTCTGCAAAACCTGAAGCGTATCTAGCTTCCTCGCGTGGGCGAAAACCGGACAACTATACGTCATTACCGGACGAATACAGACTTTATATAATGTGAGCTTATGTCTGAGGGACAGTTTGCTCTTCTGACAGAGTAAATAATGGAGGCGACCCAAGACCATAGCGGCTTTGTTTCGCACTCTCTTAATGTGGGAATCGAATGTTAAATGTCGATCTAAAGTGACGCCGAGATACTTGACCTCGGTGGTCCAAGGTATCTCGGAATCGTATAGCCTTATGGGCTTTAGCTTGTTCGCGCGATACCTAGGATCGAAGAGTATCGCGGCACTCTTATCGGGGTTAATACCTATGCGCCATCGAAGAAACCAATCACCGAGTGTGCTAACGGCTTTTTCGATGCGATCTCTAAGCCTACTCGGCTGCCAACCAGAGGCGTAGATGACTGTATCATCAGCATAACAACCTACCTCGACTCCCGGGAGCTTAGGTAGGTCACTGATGAACAGGTTGAAGAGGGTGGGCGCGAGAATTGAGCCTTGCGGTACACCTGAGCGTATCGGACGGGGCGATGAGAGTTCGCCGTCAACTCTAAAACGGAAGGTTCTGTCGGCTAGATAATCGCGGAGGATGTGAACTAACCTATCGGGTATGCCGGCTTGATTTAACTTGTATATGAGCCCTTCGTGCCAGACCTTGTCGAAGGCCTTGGCAACGTCGAAAAATACTGCTATCGTACGTTTCGGATTAGTGTTTTTCACGGGCGGATCCGGCTCCGGATGCGGATCTTTATTGAAATTAGCGAATATGTACTCCGTGAGGCGGAGTACTTGATCCGGACAGGAATGTTTGGCGCGAAATCCAAACTGTTCGGACGGTATTAAACTATGGTCGTTAATCGTAACCTGGAGACGGTTCAGAAGGAGCCGCTCGTAGAGTTTGCCTAAAGTATCTAATAGACTGATCGGGCGATAGCTATCGGGAAGCGTAGCTTTCTTGCCGGGCTTGTGAATCCCTATCACTACGGCCCTCTTCCAGACGGCTGGAAAATGACCCTGGGACATGGCCGCATTGAAGATGCAGACCAATAGAGCTATGATGCGGTCAGGAAGGAGCTTCAAAATCTCGTTCCTGATCCCATCGGGACCTGGGGACTTCCTAGGTTTGAGACGCTTGATGGCGGCCGAGACTTCGTCAAACGTTATCGGGGTTAGGGTATCCGCCGGAGGAGACGCGAGTGCATGCTCTACAGCTGTTACGATGGACTCTATTATGGAAGGGTCAGTATTATTAGTGTTTGGGGAACACTGTTTTTCTAAACTCGCGGCGAGACATTCTGCTTTGTCAGTGTTATCGAACGCGGGAGGCAACCCGGGGCCTCTGTCGAGAGGGGGCATAGGAATGACCGTATCGGACTTGAACTTACGCGCGAGAGTCCAGAATGCCAGGTGAGAAGGCTGGAGATCCTCCAGAAACCTGTCCCACCTGTCACCCCGGATCTCAGAAATGCGAGACTTGACTGCTTTACGTAAAACACGTAAGCGTTCGCGGTTCTCAGCGGTCGGGTAAGCGTCGTGGGCACGAGTCGCGGCGTTCTTTTCCGTGATCAATGCTCTCACGTCATCAGGGAGTATAAAACGGCGTTCGTTCGCCGCTTGTACCTCTTTCGAGGTCTCCCTGACGGCGGTCTGGAGATAATCAACCAGGGAATCGATGGCCGAATCCGCGTCGACTTTAGACACCAACACGTCCGGAATTCTATCTAAACTGTTGGGCGACGGACTATTTTTAAAGTATTCGCTAAGTTTCGCGTAATCGGCCACTCTGATCGGCGTCGGGCTGAAGTCAGAGTTATGTCCTAACTGTAATAGAACCGGGCGATGATCCGAGTCGAGTTCGTGTATGACTGATATGAGTCGTACAGGAAGCACGACATTTTTTAGCAGAGCTACATCTAAAACTGACGGTCGGCAGTTGTCCTGATAATGCGTGGGTTCCGGAGGGGCTATGACGTCAAAAGCGAGCACCCTACCTAGTTTGTCGAGTATCCTCCCGTTACGAGAAGTACACGGACTGTTCCAGATAACATTCCCGCAATTGAGGTCCCCCGCTATAATGACCGAGTCACCTAAGTCGAGCAGTGCCTGCAAATCGGATCTGAGTAGTTCTTTGCTCGGTGACAGATACGCGGAGACAAGAATAATATCAGAGTGGCCAGTCATCGCGACGCGGCATACTGACGCTTCCATATGAGTAAGCGCGGGCGGGTCTAACGGCATACAATACAGCGACCGCCTAAAATAAATTAATGTGCCACCCCCGCGGGCGACACGGTCGTTTCTAACTATGCAGTAATTCGCGATTCTCGGATTACGCATGCTCGGTTTTAACATCGTTTCCTGGATGAGGAAAACGTCAAT
>JACEII010000514.1:0-20255 GCA_014332785.1 Antheraea mylitta
ATTGACGTTTTCCTCATCCAGGAAACGATGTTAAAACCGAGCATGCGTAATCCGAGAATCGCGAATTACTGCATAGTTAGAAACGACCGTGTCGCCCGCGGGGGTGGCACATTAATTTATTTTAGGCGGTCGCTGTATTGTATGCCGTTAGACCCGCCCGCGCTTACTCATATGGAAGCGTCAGTATGCCGCGTCGCGATGACTGGCCACTCTGATATTATTCTTGTCTCCGCGTATCTGTCACCGAGCAAAGAACTACTCAGATCCGATTTGCAGGCACTGCTCGACTTAGGTGACTCGGTCATTATAGCGGGGGACCTCAATTGCGGGAATGTTATCTGGAACAGTCCGTGTACTTCTCGTAACGGGAGGATACTCGACAAACTAGGTAGGGTGCTCGCTTTTGACGTCATAGCCCCTCCGGAACCCACGCATTATCAGGACAACTGCCGACCGTCAGTTTTAGATGTAGCTCTGCTAAAAAATGTCGTGCTTCCTGTACGACTCATATCAGTCATACACGAACTCGACTCGGATCATCGCCCGGTTCTATTACAGTTAGGACATAACTCTGACTTCAGCCCGACGCCGATCAGAGTGGCCGATTACGCGAAACTTAGCGAATACTTTAAAAATAGTCCGTCGCCCAACAGTTTAGATAGAATTCCGGACGTGTTGGTGTCTAAAGTCGACGCGGATTCGGCCATCGATTCCCTGGTTGATTATCTCCAGACCGCCGTCAGGGAGACCTCGAAAGAGGTACAAGCGGCGAACGAACGCCGTTTTATACTCCCTGATGACGTGAGAGCATTGATCACGGAAAAGAACGCCGCGACTCGTGCCCACGACGCTTACCCGACCGCTGAGAACCGCGAACGCTTACGTGTTTTACGTAAAGCAGTCAAGTCTCGCATTTCTGAGATCCGGGGTGACAGGTGGGACAGGTTTCTGGAGGATCTCCAGCCTTCTCACCTGGCATTCTGGACTCTCGCGCGTAAGTTCAAGTCCGATACGGTCATTCCTATGCCCCCTCTCGACAGAGGCCCCGGGTTGCCTCCCGCGTTCGATAACACTGACAAAGCAGAATGTCTCGCCGCGAGTTTAGAAAAACAGTGTTCCCCAAACACTAATAATACTGACCCTTCCATAATAGAGTCCATCGTAACAGCTGTAGAGCATGCACTCGCGTCTCCTCCGGCGGATACCCTAACCCCGATAACGTTTGACGAAGTCTCGGCCGCCATCAAGCGTCTCAAACCTAGGAAGTCCCCAGGTCCCGATGGGATCAGGAACGAGATTTTGAAGCTCCTTCCTGACCGCATCATAGCTCTATTGGTCTGCATCTTCAATGCGGCCATGTCCCAGGGTCATTTTCCAGCCGTCTGGAAGAGGGCCGTAGTGATAGGGATTCACAAGCCCGGCAAGAAAGCTACGCTTCCCGATAGCTATCGCCCGATCAGTCTATTAGATACTTTAGGCAAACTCTACGAGCGGCTCCTTCTGAACCGTCTCCAGGTTACGATTAACGACCATAGTTTAATACCGTCCGAACAGTTTGGATTTCGCGCCAAACATTCCTGTCCGGATCAAGTACTCCGCCTCACGGAGTACATATTCGCTAATTTCAATAAAGATCCGCATCCGGAGCCGGATCCGCCCGTGAAAAACACTAATCCGAAACGTACGATAGCAGTATTTTTCGACGTTGCCAAGGCCTTCGACAAGGTCTGGCACGAAGGGCTCATATACAAGTTAAATCAAGCCGGCATACCCGATAGGTTAGTTCACATCCTCCGCGATTATCTAGCCGACAGAACCTTCCGTTTTAGAGTTGACGGCGAACTCTCATCGCCCCGTCCGATACGCTCAGGTGTACCGCAAGGCTCAATTCTCGCGCCCACCCTCTTCAACCTGTTCATCAGTGACCTACCTAAGCTCCCGGGAGTCGAGGTAGGTTGTTATGCTGATGATACAGTCATCTACGCCTCTGGTTGGCAGCCGAGTAGGCTTAGAGATCGCATCGAAAAAGCCGTTAGCACACTCGGTGATTGGTTTCTTCGATGGCGCATAGGTATTAACCCCGATAAGAGTGCCGCGATACTCTTCGATCCTAGGTATCGCGCGAACAAGCTAAAGCCCATAAGGCTATACGATTCCGAGATACCTTGGACCACCGAGGTCAAGTATCTCGGCGTCACTTTAGATCGACATTTAACATTCGATTCCCACATTAAGAGAGTGCGAAACAAAGCCGCTATGGTCTTGGGTCGCCTCCATTATTTACTCTGTCAGAAGAGCAAACTGTCCCTCAGACATAAGCTCACATTATATAAAGTCTGTATTCGTCCGGTAATGACGTATAGTTGTCCGGTTTTCGCCCACGCGAGGAAGCTAGATACGCTTCAGGTTTTGCAGACCCGGGCTCTGCGTAAGATCACCGGTGCTCCTTGGTTCGTCCGGAAGGCGGATCTCCACAGGGACCTGGAGGTGCCGTCCATCTGGGCGTATATTAAATCACTCTCTACTAGCTATTTCGAGCGAGCCGCGATTCATCCCAGTCCGTTAGTGGTATCCGCCGCGAACTACGAACCCGTGCCCAACGCCGGGCGTTATAAAAGACGTCCGCGACACATTTTTATCGACCCGCCCGACGATATCACGTCAGCGAACGATCAGTACCAGCCTGTCCCTCGTAACAGAGCGTGCTCACGCCCACGCCCGCGTAACCACAGATCGCGCCGCCGTGGTCTGGGGGTTAACTTCGCTCCCGCACACCCGATTAGGCCTCCCACGGCAGCGGCTCAAGCCTAGGTTCGATCCCTCGGTAGGGAGCCCTTGAGTGCGTTGCTTGCGCGATACGGTGACACACCCATACATCACTGCTACAACACTACACGATCACCTCCACACACTTGCACGCCTACACGCTACACATCTTGTGGAAGGGTTATTTTGTGAAAGATTTTTCCCTTATCGAACTGAAAAACTCTCCTAATTTTCCGATAAAAATATATGGAGGAGTTGTTGAGGCGGATATGCTGGTACTCATATACGTTTCAACAACTCAAACATATACGAATAGTTAGCTAGGTTAGCTAAGTTAGGTCGCGATTTTTGCATGCAACGTGTAACAGCCAAGCCGAGGTGTGCCGTGCACCCTTGAGCTAGTTATCATTATAAAATCGGCCGAGTGCCTCAAGCGCTCGCCTTAGTAGTCCGGTGAAGCTGTTAAGACCTTGCTAGGTCAATAGCGTAGTCAGTTCGAGAAAAAAAAAAAAAAAAGTCTACGCGCACTTCTATGTGAACGTTGTTGTGGGGCGGAGCTCTGCTCGGATGAATAGTCACAGTATTTACAGAATCTTAATGGTTTCGCTGACCGACCGGCTGACAAATACGTGGTGTCTAACAAATATTATAAAAAGGGCATTGTCGGGTCTGTTTCCTTAGTTTATTTCATCACTATTTTTTTTTCTTGATCTGACTACGCTATTGACCGTGCAAGGTCTTAACAGCTTAACCGAACTACTAAGGCGAGCGCTTAAGGCACTCAGCCGATTTTATTTGGGCAACTAGCTCAAGGGCGCACGGCACCCTCGGCTTGGCTGTTGCCTGTTACATGCAAACTCGCGACCTATCTTAGCTAACCTAGCTGACTATTCATATATGTTTGAGTTGTTGAGGCGCATATGTGTACCCAGTATATACGCCTCAACAACTCCTCCCTATATTTATTATCGGAAAATTAGAGTTTTTCAATTCGATAAGGGCAAAAAATAAAACCCTTCCACTTCCGTGTAGGCGTGCACTTGTGTGGGGGTGATCGTGTAGTGTTGTAGCAGTGATGTAAATTTTTGTGTCACTGTATCGCGCAAGTAACGCACTCAAGGACTCCCTGCCACTATATTTAATATACACTGCATACTTAGTAATCAGTTAAACCCTACAATTGAAAACCACCACTGGTGTAACCTCCTATGGCGGCAGCCAACATATCCTGAATTGTTCGCCATTATAACAATACCGAAGCATAATTTTAATATCTTGTAATGTTTTCACAATTATATTATCCATGTATATGCTATAAATACAGTTTCTTTCTTCTTTCTAATTCTTGAAAATTAATATTGGATTTTAATAGTCTTCTATAATATTTTAAAGATTTTTTTAGGAATTTCGTGTATAACTCATGTCACAGGACCTATTTTAATGCACTGATAAGTTCTGGTTCTATTTTTTAAGTTGCATTTTTTTTGATAATCAATCCTTAATTACAATTACAAGCGTTGTGTAATCACTTCAATATTAAACGTCGTAAGAGTCAATATTCTAAAAAGATGATGGATCCCTTGTTAGATCCAGGGAGTTTTTGTGGCATCTCAGAATTTCATGCTCCATGGTATTATTTTCCATTCACTTCACTTAAGCACAATAAACTAACTATATTACGTAAAACACAACCAAATTTACAAAATATAGAGTCCAATAACACAAGATTATGAATCTATACCTATAATAAAAATGAAGTGTCTGTATGTAACAGCGAAATAAAATTTTTTCACTAATTGGGTATGAACGTATACACGCTTCTGATAACAAAAATGCATTTTTTAAAATTTTTGTCAGTATGTCTGTCTGTCTGTCTGTCTGTTTGTTCCGGGTAATCTCCGAAACGCCTGGACCGATTTTGACGGGAATTTCACTAGCAGATAGCTGAAATTACTGCGGGTGGCATAGGCTACTCTAAATTAGACTAAGTGTTAACCGCGGCTTCGTATGCAATGCTATCTCCAAAACGGCTAGACTGATTTTCACATAACTTTCACCAACAGATAACGGATATTATAACAAGTAATTTAGTATATTTTAATTTAGACTAGCTGTTAACTGTGGTTTCACCCGCAGTACTATTTCTAAAACGGTTTGAGTGATCTTTACGAAACTTTGATTGGCAGATAGCTAACCTTATAAAAAGTAATTCAAGTTATTTAAATTCAGACTTGCTCTTCACCGTGGCTTCGCCCACATTACTATCTCCAAAACGATTAGACCGATCTTCACGAAACTTCCCTTGGCAGATAGCCGATTTTATAAAAAGTAATTCAAGCAATTTTAGTTTATACTAACTGGTAACAGTGGTTTTGCTCGCAGTACCATCTCCAAAACGGTTAAAAAGATCTTCACGAGACTCTCACTGATAAATACTTAAATTACTTCATAAAAAATAATTTAGGCAATTTTAACCGTTGTTTTGCCCGCAGTGCTATCTCCGTAACGGTTAGACCAATCTTTACGAGACTTTTTTTTGGCAGATAGCTAACTTTATAAAAATTATTTAGGTAATTTGGTTTATAAGAGCTGTTAACCGTGTTATCGCCTACAAAACTTTCTCCAAAACTGTTAGACAGATGTTTACGGGATTTTCATTGGTTGACAGTAAACCTTATAAATAGTAATTGAGGTTATTCTATTTTGGACTAGACCCACGAATTCGTCCATATAAAATTTAGCAAAAATATGTTGTTAACTGTAAACATGTGCGTATTAATCGCGCTTTACTATATATAAAATTTTATATCTTTGTTTATATATATACAAAATTCAAGACATCGCCACATTCATAGTTTACAATTTAATATAATAATTATTATTAGCAATTTTGAAGATAGAAGAGGTATTTCTAATAAGATATTAGACCATAAACTTATTGACAATATTGGCACATTATATCATTATCTATTTTTAAGTAATTTTTCATTAGTTTTTTGTACAGTGTGAGCACTGAGGTAGTTATATGGTTGGTTAATGTTCCAAATATGGTGGTTATGATAATCCTTATTAATTACTCTGGTAGTATCTATATATCTTAAGGTACACGTTAAATGTTACTGTGAGTAGCGTGTGTGTCGTACTTAAAATAGTTTTTAAAGTACATTTCTGTAATTGTACATAGTATCATAATTTAATAATTCTTTAATACAATTTAAAAAAAACGCGTGCGGAGCTGCGAATACAGCTAGTAAAATATAAAATCCACTACATACATGACAAACTAAGATCCCGCCAAAAACTCCAAAGTTGCATTATAAATAATAGGATACATTTACTTGATAGACAATTTATTATTTTCGTTATTTTATTTATTGGCAAAGACAATAATATATTTTCAATAAACATTTCTTTTAAAGCGTATTTACTAACTTTTCACAGGATTCCCCTTAACATACATCAGAGTCTGATTCCGGAAGAGTTAAAATAGAGATTCATGATGCGTAATGTTATAAAAAAGTAATAAATATAAAGTACAAATGAAATAACATTAAGATCAAGTTTAGAGTTAATTATTTCCTCTTTTACATATACTGTTGAAATTAAAAAATGTATGGGATATGAGAGTGAAGTTAGTCATCCTTTTGAGATTTTTCTGTACTGAAATATTTCTTGCTTTTTTATACGTAATTCTTGATGCTAAATTGACATTAAGAAGAGAATCAATGTAAACTAATTTTGTAGTGTACCTGCTGTCACCAATTTTACATAAAGGCAGCTTGTTTCTACTGCCATATCTGACTTGTCTTCAAAACAAGCAGGATCGTGTATCGTGTCTTATAGTTCCAGTATTATATAATATTATTCGAATTTTGTATATTACTAGCATCTGACTGCTGTTTCGCTCGCATTAATTTAGACTATACTTATCCTAAGATGTCAATTGTTTTTTGTGGATGGCAGGTGACCTTTCCTTGACCCGTAACAACGCGTTTGCAAGTCCTGATAAGGTTAATCATTATTAAGTAAAAATTCAAAGAGTGACAGCGTAACAAACAAACCCATATTCGTTTTTTATAATATTAGTTAGAAAATTAGGATCAGTGATTATTATAAAATGGTTTAGAAATAATAGCATAAAACGTAAACTTAAAGAGGATAGCATATCTCTTGAAAAAAAGTTGATAGTAGATACTTAATGCACGGCCATCATTTTGTTCTAGCAGTGAAGTTCCCGAGGAAACTAACTTTAAGACACGAAACAATTAGCTCTTGATAATCTTCAATAAGTCGACTTTATTGGTATAATACAGAAGAAAAAAGACGAACGTATTGTCTCATCAGGTTTATCAATGATATGACGCTACAGCACGATGCGCTTGCGCATAGAAAAATATTCTTGACAACTAAAGGTGATTGCAGTTGCGCGCGAACCGCCGGAGTGAGTGTACGCGTTGTTTCCGTACGCTCACATATTGAAGAATAACCTCGATTTCAGAACACGCTTGACAATAATTATGGTGAGTGGTGTTATTATCGCTGTGTTTTTAATTATCCTAATTCATTTGCATTTATAAATTGAAAAACAACTGTACAAGTGTTTTCTCCATTACTCCACGTGTGCCGTATCATTTTCTAATGGGAAAAGTGGTTCAATTAAGAATAGATTGCTAAACAATATAAGAACTAAAGCTCAAAAAACTTAATTAATATATGCAGTAAATATTTTTAAAATTTTTGACATAATATTGTGTTGAAATTGTTAAATTAATTAAAATATTTCATACAACATTGACAATTGCTATCAAATAGATTATTAGTAACAGTAAATTATAGCGATATAAATGAGCAATAAAGATAGAGACTTAAGATAAATTGCGTGTGAAGTTAAACGAAGTTTTATCGAAATTATTATATGTTTAACAATTATCGGAATATCATTTATATTGAACGATATTATTGAGAAATATACGCAACGTGCTTACACCGGCGAAATAAAATTTCGCCCTGTGGGCAGATAATTAGCTACCTATTTGAACTGTTATGAGACATGTGCTTCTCTCCTCGTGGCAATTTTATTTTCATCACTAACCACGTGACAACATTTTTGTAGAAACACTCGAAATTTTATTTCAGTAACCAATTTGTTTTCCAAATACTACTTAGAGTTACTTCGTATAAACAATATTGTAACATAATAGTAAAATAATTTTTTTTATTTGAAGATAACTTCAATCAGAAAATATATTCAAAATTTACAACGCATTTCTATAGTACACGTTCACTATAGAACATTCTGAAGTTTGAATTAATCAAATGAATTAAATATTTACACAAGTTTCTAATGTAAATGAATATATTAATAAGACTATTTAGAATTTTTAATTCACAAGATATTTTTCCTCATCCCAGATATTTATAAATCTTCATAACTTTTACTTCAATAAGTAACCGGTAGCAAAAATGTATATTTTTTCAGAAAATAATAAAATATATTTTGCATATTTGTTCTGTTTGGATATATAATATATATTGTTTTATTTATTACTATAAATTCCATAATTATTATAAGCAGTTGAAAATAAACCACTACAGATGGTAGAAAAAATATTCAGACCTTTTTAATTAATTACAAATATTAAATACTGATGCAAGTTTCTTATTGTAATTAATATATTTGTAAGAGTATTTGTAACTTACGAAATTCTTTTCCATATTTCAAAGTCTTACAAATCTCACTTTACCTTTATTTTAATAAGTAATCGGTAACAAAATGTATTAATATTTAAAGAAAAGAAACCCCAATAAATCTGGTTGGAAAATTGTTAGACCCGTTGCTTCTAAAACTCTTTTCTTTTAAAACCTTGTCCTTTAGAAGTTAGGCTATTGTGTACAAATTACAGAACTCTTCTGTCGGTGTCATAGCCCGTTTCCTTATTGCCCGGTGGATCAATATCCGTTCGTTTTCTCGAACTGACTACGCTATTGACCTGGCAAGGTCTTTACAGCTTCACCGGACTACAAATATCCGTTCGTGAGACGTTCGACGCTCGTAAAAACTCAAACACATGTCTACATCGATTATGAATACAGTCGAGTACAATACTGGATAGTAATATTTAGAATAATGTAAACTTAAATTTCTTAACGCATATACATTTTACTGAACACGTGAAATACTAGACATTCGGTATAATATTAGTAACTAACAAATAATAAAATTATCACATTTACAGTACTTAAATTTTGTATTAAGTTACTTGTAACATGTTCTTCAACGTACTTTTGAAACTAGCAACACACACGTATTTCTCTTCACACAGATAATGTTAATTTAATATGTTCATACTTGTTAACATGATATGCGATTTAAGTTTATTTAAGCAGATTTTGTCCGCTCCCTCTCCCTCTGGTTAGCAACAATAACCATTGCTCTTCCCCAATGCTTATGTAAACATTTATATTAGTATTTTTTAATCTGTTCTGGTTTCCTTATGGGCTACAATTAACAAGTATAGAAATAAGCGGTGTTATTACAAAAAAATTAAATACGTATTAAATACTTGCTTTAAAAAGGTCTCGTACTAAATGCACCGCGCTCGCCCAAAGCAAGTTCGCGTTATCCTGTTTTCGCAAGTCTATCATGATCCAACCAAAGCGAGACAAAAGCGCAAGATGGCGAACATTCAGGTAGCGCGGTACATCTAAAATGTAACCTTTTTAAAACAACTATTCAATACGTATTTAACTTTTTTGTAATAACACCGAATAAGTTTACAATTTATAGAGGATTGAACTTACAATGGTTCGCTACTTGAGCGATGCTTAACTTAGTGGATAAGACCGCCCGCTTCATATATCAGATCAACACATCCAGATAGCCCCATCTCTTAAGTCATCAAAGATAAGCAAATCGATGATCCGCTCCACTTTATTGCTTACATAAATACCTTAATGACCCCTATGGTGTTATAGGCAATTTTGATCTATATTAAATGGCCGACGTAATTAGAAATGTAATGAGTAAAAGATTTACAGAACAAAATAACGTTACAACCAAGTATTTTTTAATGTGTTGAAGATGAAAATTTAACTTATCATAAAAAGATAGACATATACCACTTTGTAATTTTCTGAAAGCATTTTAAGATATACAATTCCGTAGTACATTATTTTTATGTATCTCTTATTAAGGTTTAAGCCAACGTTATAAAATCCGTTGCATAGTTTAATATCTCAGGAAACACAAAGAAAGACGCGATATTATAAAGCGGCTTTGTTAATAGTCATTGGAACGGATTCACATTTTCATTTTTTTAAGGCATAGGTGAATTGTTTGACTGGATTTCAATCTGTTTCTTATTTCATTGGATAACAATATATGCAACAGTTTATGAAATAACGATAAAATAGGTTTTACCTAAATTATTATATTTATAAATAATTATGATTAACAATATTAATTACCAAAAAAATGTGCTTTTAGATCTATATTGTTTATTGATCAATTGCTTAAATATGGCAAAACAATTGAAGTGTTATACGCAGCATACAAAATATCTACCCTAATCCAGATAAATAGTTCTATCACCATTAGTAGTCCATCTCGCATCAAATTTGGTCCAATGTGTGTAACAAATATCGTGTACCAAAAGGATAAATAGTGAATAAGCTGTGACATTTAATCTTTACATTAAACATAAAAACATATAGGTCAATAGCGTAGTCAGATCGAAAAAAAAAAACAATATATAAAATGTCAGTCTTACTCACAAAATTGTTATGTTAACTATTACAACGGAGGCTTAAGTAAGGTCACAAATAGGTCACTCCATCTGTAGGTACATATTTTATTTTCATATAGGTAATTCCCGTGACTTCCAATGAGGAAAAACTTGGGTATAATATAGGTATTATATCCAGACTCTTCTTTATAAATTAGTTTCACAGACGTACTCTGATGTCAGTATATATATGGTTCCGATTTCAGTTAACAAACAAATCATTAAGGAAACTAACATTGCTAAGATTTCTGTGAGTTATGTGCAGTTTAATAAATGATGTGTTCGGAATATTATCTGATACTTCAATAAAACCTCGGTACAGTTCCTTCTAACTGAAGGTCGGATAGGTCATGTATTGCATGAATCAGGCAACAGGCCAAGACGAGGTGTGTCAGGCACCCTTGAGCTAGTTGTCCAAATAAAGTCGGCTGAGTGCCTTAAGCGCTCCACTTAGTAGTCCGGTGAAGCTGTTAATACTTTGCTAGGTAGTCAGTTTGAAAAAAAAAAAGTTCCGTCTAACTCACTTGTTTGACGATAACTGGAAATAATTATATGCAATATACACTTAAAATTATCTGCACCAGAGTATCATTCTCGTTGTATTGAAGAATTTGTTATAAATAGCTATACAAGTATATATAAAAATTGCGTAATAAGCAATTCCCATATAAGGCAAATACACGAGTTCGAATCGCTACATGTACTAGATAATGTTTCGAAATTCGCGTACGTATACTAATTTGAATTGGCGGTAAAAGAAAACACATTGAGCAAACAAACCTAAACCTAAGAAATGAAAGAAAGAACCTAAGAAAACCATATCACTGTATGTGGGAAAATATAGATACGGGTACTTTTTCGAGTTTGAAAGCGCCAATACGTCATGAGCTGTAGTGGTTATTGTTCATATTCCTTCCTGTGGAAAGAGGCGTACAACCTACAGGTGTGGTTACAGGTTGAAGTGTAGTCTAAAACGCTGAGAATCAAATAAAATGACACCCGATTAGACCTCCCACGGCAGCGGCTCAAGCCTAGGTTCGATCCCTCGGTAGGGAGCCCTTGAGTGCGTTGCTTGCGCGATACGGTGACACACAAATATACATCACTGCTACAACACTACACGATCACCCCCACACACGTGCACGCCTACACGCTTACACATGAAAGTGGAAGGGTTTACTTTTTTCCCTTATCGAACTGAAAAACTCTCAATTTTCCGATAATAAATATATGGAGGAGTTGTTGAGGCGTGAATGCTTGATACACATATACGTTTCAACAACTTATACATATATGAATAGTTAGCTAGGTTAGCTAATATAGGTCGCGATTTTGCATGCAACAGGGAACAGCCAGGCCGAGGTGTGCCGTGCACCCTTGAGCTGGTTGCCAGAATGGAATCGGCTGAGTGCCTTAAGCGCTCGCCTTAGTAGTTCGGTGAAGCTGTTAAGACCTTACTGGGTCAATAGCATAGACATTTCGAAAAACAAATAAAATGACTTGACTCCGATGGATTTTTTCATCGAAAATGTTTCGAAATCATATTATTCTTGCTAAACCTCAAGAAGATATATGCTTTTTAATCATTTTTTAATAAAAATAAGGGTACTCTAAGCAATAAAGCAACGCATATGAACTCGCCAGTTTTGGTAGTGCCTATGTTATTAAGTAGGTACAATCGAGGCCGTTATGACGCGTACTCTACCTTGAACCACAAACATTATTTATCATTATGAACACTTACAATTTGATTATCATTATGAACACTTACAATTTGATTTGGTTCGAATTTTTATATTGTAAAATTAAGTAACGAGAATCTGTGATAAAAGTTCAGGAATGAAATGTAATACCATATTCTTTTAACAGGGTTGTCGAGTTTATAGTTTTGATTCCGAATAATTTTGTCAATTGTTCGTTATTTTGATTTTAGAATTTTGAAATTTTGCGTTTCCAAGCGATACAAAAAAGCACGATAGCAAGACAAAAACGAGAGGGAAGCTGCTAGCAAATGTTATATATTTTGAGCCGTTGGTAATTAAATAGAACGTCCTAAACATTAAAATATGCTCAATGGTGACAGTCGAATACGACATAATACTGCTTATTATATACATATGATTTATAAAATGCAAATCAATTTTGTTAAGTTAAATGCTTGGAAAAGCGCTAGGCCATAGCGAATTGGTTTTGTACAGATATGTATGTATTAATTGACACTTGAAGAGTATGTAGGTACTAATAGAATAAAATAGAAACTATAGAATAGAATAATAGAACATGAAAGTCTCAGACTTCTAGCTATACTGGTTGTTGAAGAAAACAAAGAGTGACGAATAGAAATCTTTTTTTTGCTTAGGATTAATTAAACCGATTTATTTAAAGAAACATTTATTATGATAGTTTACGATACCCCTTTAGAAAAAAATAGCAGTTTACAGTTTCATAAGATCTATGACAAAAAAAATTAATACTTTTTTCCATTCTCATTCAACTATGTTACAAAAATAAAAATATAATTGTTCAAAATCATTCATCTTCGTTCATTAATTTCCCCCAAAATACCAACCATTGATTTATTATTAAATATCATTTACTAAGGTTAACAATAAGTACTTACTTTGAAATCGGCGTCAGACAAATAGCGTAGGCAGTTCGAAGAAAAAACTTACTATAAACGCTAACAGATATTTGAACGAAGATTCGAATTCATTGACAATCGTAAAGAAATTAAATCTCACAAGAACATCAGCACATATGTTTGTAAATATATAAACAGTACTTTGAACAGTATCCGATTTTCACCACAGCTTTTCACAGATCGATACATGAAACTCAGGGTCGTGTCATAGTAATTTTTACACTCCATTACTCTAACACGTGTCATGATACTTAACATTATTGGTATAATGTGACAACCATATATTGGAAATATCATCAGGAACGTAATTGTTTCTTCAAAAACATAAAATAAAATAAAAAACGCCACTACTTTCTCACAGTTTTATACCTGATAAATATTTCTTTCATCAAAACAGCAAATGTTAATTTAATCGCTTCTCCGCTATAATGTAATAAAATCAAAATATCCTTTATTCAATTTAGGCCCTGAGAAGGCGTTTATGAAAGTCAAAGCTACCACCGGTTCGGAAAACAACCCAGTCATCGAGAAGCAAGAAACTCGATCTGTTTAATCTTTTCATGTTACATATTTTTACAAAGTATAATTTAGTTACAATGTTTTTAGTGGATGTACAGAGAGGAGCGTCATTTCCAGACGTCACAATCGTTCACATACTGGTCCACCCTATAATAATAGCCTTTAGATATTAGAACCCGCTTGACATGGCTGTTGAACTCACTATACGTCAAATCGGTAACCTGTTTAGGGATTTTGTTATAGAACCTACCACTATCACCTAAAAAACTGTTATTGGACTTCGTGAGCCTGAGGCATGAAATGACCAACTTGTTACAGTTTCTAGTATTTAAATTATGTTTGTCTTTTACTTGATCCAGCATATCTACGTTTTTGCGGACATACATTAAATTATCAAAAATATATTGGGAGGGCATAGTTAGGATACCGAATTCCTGAAACTTAGTCTTTAATGATTCGCGAGGCCCCATATTATAAATTGCTCGAACTGCTCGTTTTTGTAATAAAAATAGGAATAATACGCCTGTACCATTTTTTTAGCCTGTGGTTGTCGGACCGCATCGGCCATTCAAAATAAATATGGTATTAGAGCAATCTCTAATCTAAAGCAAATAAGTATTAATTGTAAAATTGACAAATCATAACCCTCTGTCCATTACAGCAAAATTACAATACATCACATAATGTCCAAGTTATAGTTGTAAAATGTCCAAGTTATAGTTGTAAAAATACTAAAAATATTAGTAAATAATCTATCTATAGTAATTTCAGTTTTGACTTTTGTTTTTACTTTACCAAAAAGTGTTATGTTATGTTAAAATGTTAATTAGAGTTACTATGTTTCTATTTTTTTAATTTAGAACTGCTTAACTACAGTACAATATTATGGTTAATTACTCGAATTTTATTTCGTAATATAAGGTATTAACAACACAATGATTTGTAATTTTATCCATATTTTGTTTTTCCAAAGCACTAGCTGACCCGTACCAAATATTTTTCTTCTGGTGAAATTATTAGTATGATTCGGTAAATACTAAGGTGCTTTGTATTTTGATAAAAAATCATAATTGAACAACAATAATATGACCAATAAGCATCAATTAATAATTTTTTTTTTAATGTTAAAATACTACTTTTTGTGATTTACATGTATAAAAGTTAGACATCTGTTCACTGACTTTTTTGTAGGCATTATCAACTTATCTTTAGAACTCATTTATATATCTCTCATCGTTAAGGCAGCGTAAGAAACGTTTTTGTTCGACCGTTTTTTCTCCGACTTACTTTCCAAATCCGACTACCACAAATAAGTCTTTTCATTTTTCGGGTTAATATATAGCATGTGACACTCACAAATAACGTGGCTTTCTATTGGTAAAAGAATTTTCAAAATCGGCTTAGTACATCCAGATATTGCTCCCTATAATCTAGCAAACTCACAAACTTTACCTCTATATAATATTGGTATAGACTTCTAATTTTATAAAAAAAAAAAACAATTTAGTAGAACAATTAAAATTAACCCGTGACATTAGCGCTAAAGCGTTCATATAACAAGAGATCAATGGATCTTATCGAGACAACCGGGTGACCTAAATTCTACGCTCCATAATCGTTACCTTCCCATTTCCTCGAAATCGCTTTCCTAGTACGGCCCTTTAAGGCTGCATAATCAAGTGGTTTTGACTTGAAAGCATAATGTTCAACAGTACCAATTTATACTAATATTATAAAGAAGTAAAGTTTGTGAGTTTGTGACGTTGTAGGGGGTAACCTCAGGAACTACTGGTCCGATTTAAAAATTATTTCAATGTTATAGCTCATTTATCGAGGATAATTATAGGTTATATAAGATTACGCTAAGACCAATAGAAGCGGAGCACCAATGAAGAATGTTTATAAATCGGGGGGTTTTCCACGTGAGAGCTTCCGCTGCGTGTTAGCGTTAGCCCAAAAGTATGTATACCACGCGAAAGAAGTCGCTGGCAAAGGCTATTGGTATAATAGAGTTAATTGAAATGATCATTGCACGAAGTCGTTAGTAAAATATTAGGTCCTTTACAAATAATAAGCAATTACAGAGTAGTTGTGATAGCAATTAATCGAAGTAGATTTTTGGATGTGCAAAGTATGCTCCATGACTATTAATTGTACTATGTCATCCTGTCTAATTATAATAATATTTTTCTATGCCTAAATTTAGGAATCTTGTGAACAAAATGTAAACAAACAGAATGGCTATTCAGATAAACATTTGATACTTAAACATTACTTTGAGTTTTAACCAAAAGAGGTTCCTTTCCTATATTAAATTATATTATACCACTAACTAACTGCTCGCAACTTAGTCCTCGTGTAACCTTATGTAAAAAAAACAGTGATTAATAAAATTACCTGAATGTATTAAGTCCGTGTACTTATCTACTTTTCTCTCGTACTTTAGTCGCGTCGTCATTAAAATTGCAATAACTTTTGATAAAGTGAACAGATTTTAATAAAACAAAGAATGAATATTACTCAAGTATGCTTTATGATTCGCTTAATGTGTTTTTTTTTCGAACTGTCTACGCTATTGACCCAGCAAGGTCTTAACAGCTTCACCGGACTACAATTCGCTTGGTGATGTTTTATGTGATGCGAGTTCAAATAGACAGACAGATAGACAGACATACATTTCAAAACAAGACACTAGCAATATTTTTTTTTCAAAAAAATCTCAATAGTACACTTAAATTTACATTCTTGTTACATATATAGAGAATATTATATTGGTTTCAAGAATGTTTTAAGAATAGATTTAAACTAAAACATATGAATATTTGAAAAGCCTTTGACAGTACAACATGCGCGACCATAACCAAGATAAAGCATAATAAGGTGCATACCTATTCACTGATAACATTGCTTCATAATATCTGACCTACAAAGACACATTTGGCAGTCTTTGAAAATTGCATAACGACGGCAACCACTCACAAAGGACATTCGACCAACGTAATTCATAGATATTGTGGTATCTCTTAATGATTCGCTGCATTTTTTAACGCAGAACGATAAAGAAACCACAGGTTCATTATATAATCATTTATTTGATATTTAGAAAGAATCCGTTAATCAAGTTTATGTTAGTACCAATATATTATACATCAATGAAACTATAATGTATTCGTAATGTTTCATTGTTTTTTTATTTATCAGTCATTGAAAACTGCTAATAAATAATGTACTAAGTTTTTTTTTTATGAAATTAATTAGTTTCTATTACTGTTCATATTATTGGAAATTGCGATACTATATCAATAGTGGAAACAATACAAAAATTCATTAAATGGTTGAAAATTGTATAGTTTCTTATTGTTTTTTTTTTTTGAGTAATTCTGTATTTAATAAGATATGAAGGAATACTTGATAGTATTTTATAGCATATAGTATTTTTATAGCTTTTAATTATAGTATCCGTGTAGTTTCATCGAAATTGAAAAAGTTTATATTTTGAATTTTTTAAAGGTACTTTTGTCAGTTCCAAAACTTCTTCTATACAAATAAATATACCTATAATAATAATTAGACCAATAATTTTCAATTAAGACTGGAACAAACAAACAGACAGATATTTTCATATACACAATCAAAGGCCTTTATAATAAGTACATAGTTCATTACATAGTATAAAACGAAGTTCCCTACCGCGTCTGTCTGTTCGCGATAAACTGAAAAATTACTGAACCGATTTACATGCGGTTTTCACCAGTAGATAAAGTGATTTATGAGGAAGATTTTGGTATATAATTTGTTAAGGATTTTTTTTAATCATCAGGGCGAGACAACGTCTGCCGGCCCCGCTAGTAATTTATAAAATAATTTTGGCAAACAATTAAATGTACATTCCGAACTATAGTTTAATTATTATACATCACTGTTTATAAATTATACAATATGTAAATTGGTGAAGATAGATTATGCTGTTGTCAATCGATTTTTTTTAATTAGTATTTATTGACGAGCTTTAATCTTACAATAAAAAAAATGATTTGGAAAGATTTTTTTTTACTATAACTACAGCCGAAGCCATGATGTATAATATATCTCAATTTCTCATATTTAATGTTCTATACTACTAATTCCCAATATCCATACATTCTTTGGCTAATTACCTCAATAGTATTAAAACTTATCACCATCATCAGGCTATAAGAGACCCATTGCAGTGTTGTAGGGCACTTCCCGAATGAAGATATGGGCATAACCACCATGCCAGCCCACAAAGTATTTGCGATTTGAAAAGAAATTTGTAGTAAATTTTCCCACATGTGGTCATACCATAAAAACGTTTCTCAGGTTCCGGTGTTCTCGATGTTTTCCTGGACCGATAGTGTTGATATTCCATTGGTCAAAACTCTCGACACCACGACGATCGTAATTTGTAAAGTTAATCAAATTCGACCAGTGTACGATTAATAGCAATAGCTCCGTCAATAGCAATAGCTCCGTCTCGCTAATAGCAATAGCTCCGTCTCGCTCACTCAGGGTTCCGCAACTAGGAAGCCGCGTCCGCCGCCGCCTGTTACGATACAGGACAAATCGAAATGGACCGCCATTTCTAATAGCTTAAAATCGCGAAGTATTAACTACACGAATGCACTCAGCACTCCGGCGGGCATTCGCGTTAAATGTCCCACGTCGGACGATCACCGCGCATTAATCCGATTCCTCACCGAGATGAAACTCGCGTATTTTACGTACGCGTTAGAAGACGAGCGCCTCCTGCGTGTCGTGTTACGCCGAGTCCCGGCCGAAATCTCGGTCGAGGAAGTTACGCTCTCCCTTAAGGAGAAGAACTATCCAGTCCGCGAGGTACACCGTATGTACCGTCCAAGCACTCGCGCCCCTTACAACATGGTTCTGGCCATCCTCGACCGGTCGCAGGAGGGCAAGGCCATTTTTTTCTCTCACGTCTGTGTGTGGCCTCAACGGGATCACCGTTGAGCCTCCACGCTAGACCCACATTCCTTCGCAGTGCCATAACTGCCAGAGTTATGGCCACTCCGCGAAGAATTGCCATCTTCGCCCCAGGTGCGTCAAGTGCCTGGGTGACCACGCCACGAAGGAGTGCGAGCGCGCTCCTGGCACTCCCGACCCTCCCAGTTGTGTGCTCTGCGGTAACGCGGGTCACCCCGCGAACTATCGCGGATGTCCCCGCGCGCCGCGCACACAACGCCCTCGTCAGGCGAGGCAGGCGCCCAGGGCGTCTGCACCCGCCGCCCGCCGCCCGCCTCCACCTCTCATGTCCGTGGAGGCCTTCCCGGGCCTGCCGGGCGCTTCCCGCGCCCCGGTAGCGCCCGCACCTACACCACGCTCGCCACCCTCTGTGCCGCGCGCGGCCCAACCCGGGCGGGCCCCTATGGCCCCCTGGGCTCCCAGACCCCAGCCTCAGGCCTCTTCAAGGCCTCTGGCGCCGCCACCTAAGGCGACCCAGGCTCCTTCATCTTCTTCTCTCGAGGGGAAGCTTGACTGGATGGAGCAACTTCTTATAGAGCACGACATGCAGGAGGTGCTCGCCTTCTACGCCCTGGTAGAGGAGAATCCCCACGGGGTACAACTCATTAAAGCTCTAGCACGCTTTCCGGCTATCGGAGCCACCGTACAGCGCCTCGTCCGTTCACAGTCGCCCAAATATTAGTTTTAAAATTCCCGGGAATGAATAAAGTAAAACCTCGCGGTCTTTGCCTCTCGTTTTTTAACGCGAGATCCCTACGGACACAGCGCGATCTAGTAGCTGACTTTTTACGCGATAGACAGATTGACGTTTTCCTCATCCAGGAAACGATGTTAAAACCGAGCATGCGTAATCCGAGAATCGCGAATTACTGCATAGTTAGAAACGACCGTGTCGCCCGCGGGGGTGGCACATTAATTTATTTTAGGCGGTCGCTGTATTGTATGCCGTTAGACCCGCCCGCGCTTACTCATATGGAAGCGTCAGTATGCCGCGTCGCGATGACTGGCCACTCTGATATTATTCTTGTCTCCGCGTATCTGTCACCGAGCAAAGAACTACTCAGATCCGATTTGCAGGCACTGCTCGACTTAGGTGACTCGGTCATTATAGCGGGGGACCTCAATTGCGGGAATGTTATCTGGAACAGTCCGTGTACTTCTCGTAACGGGAGGATACTCGACAAACTAGGTAGGGTGCTCGCTTTTGACGTCATAGCCCCTCCGGAACCCACGCATTATCAGGACAACTGCCGACCGTCAGTTTTAGATGTAGCTCTGCTAAAAAATGTCGTGCTTCCTGTACGACTCATATCAGTCATACACGAACTCGACTCGGATCATCGCCCGGTTCTATTACAGTTAGGACATAACTCTGACTTCAGCCCGACGCCGATCAGAGTGGCCGATTACGCGAAACTTAGCGAATACTTTAAAAATAGTCCGTCGCCCAACAGTTTAGATAGAATTCCGGACGTGTTGGTGTCTAAAGTCGACGCGGATTCGGCCATCGATTCCCTGGTTGATTATCTCCAGACCGCCGTCAG